>JACEIK010008278.1:0-10895 GCA_018107945.1 Datura stramonium
CCTGATATCTACACCCCGGGCGTAAGCGCTCGGCGGGGGTGTGTATAAGGCCAACCACGGCAATATGAGGATCTGGATCCCCATCTTCGTCCCTTGCGGATGGCATGCCACTCTGTAGAGCGATGTATCCTCGCCCCTGGTGGGCGGCGACACAGCTATTAACCCTGGGGTGGTCACAGAAGCTATACAGGTATAATCCAGCCCAAAACATTACAATTTACGAGTCTCAACTAACAAAAACAACTTAAACATGATAACATACTCCTAACATGCTTTACTGAGATTCATACTGGACTACTATGCTGAAGAAACTAATTTGCCAAAAGAAAATGCCTTAACATACCTGATTCGTTGTTTACAGATTAACTGGCGAGTTCCAATTAGTATTCAATAGCTCTTCGCAACTAAAATCGTGTTACTGGAAAGATAGTACTAGTTTTAACGCTAAATTTGGCAAAAAGGAAAACTTTATATATAAATATTAACTATATTCCAACTTTACGGAACACGGTCGAAACCTCATTATTTCTTGAGAATCTAGAAGGGAGAAATGCTTGCTTTAAGCCTGGGATCATATTGGCACTAGTTTGGAGAAATTCCAACAAATTTGGCTCGGCGGGACGATGATTCACCGGGCGAATTTCACGAAACTAACTCCGTAAGAATGCTCCCTGCAGCCTTATAGTTCGATAATCAAAGTTAATTTGGATTTGGACGGCGTTTATCGGTGTAATCAGATGAAAATTAAATGTTTTCCTTCGTCCCTATTCTCTGCTGGTCGAGTATTACTTGAGAAATGACATGAAATCTAAGGGTGAGGCCTATATATACTTGAAGTAGCATACAAGGCAACGTGGCACGCTAACCAATGCACTGATTCTGCTCCGTTCCACGTTGGCTAACACAGAGGAGCAGCTCCGTGCCACTTTGCCCCTCTGGGCAGCTTGGTTCGGCCTCCTCTTACGAAATCCCGACTTGGCACTCATTCGGCCTTACCCCTGGCCCTTTTCTCGTACGTATGACACTCTAAAACTCTCAACCAACATGCGAATAGGCCTTCTAAACGCTAGTAACTTACGGGGTGTAACATATAAGTAGAAGGGCTACAAGTATTCATTCTGAAATTGTAATCTTATCATGACATGACCATGCTTAGCTTTACAACATCATGAGTGACTCGAATGACTCAAAGATGATCATAACATTTATATCAAAAGCTGAAAAATGAGCCAAACCTTACTTTTAGAACATGCATGCATAAGGTACTCATCATGAGTAATGAATATGCAATTCTAGATGATATAGATAGTGGGAGACTCGTCACTTAACTGACATACCATGATAGAGCTTACATGGTCCCAACTATCAAACTCAAGTGGGTAAAGCCATACATAACCTTGCTAGGGAGATGGACGATACCATGATATCGATATCAAGCTGAAGGGACAATCGGGCCGGGGATAGCTCACAAGGGAGGTCCCAATAATATAATAGTATCAACCTATGTTGGCGCGTTGTTTTGGGGCAAGGGTAATTGGCCCTTAACCCGCTCGGTGTTATACTCTTCTCGCAAAAACATGCAATGCTCTATATCGTATATAACAAAGCTCATCATCGTCTATTGATGAAGCTCAATATTGTCTCATGACGAAGCTCAAGATGAAATCATGCATAGCCCAACATCGTGTAAAACGAAGCTCAACATTGTCTATTGACAAATCTCATAAAGAAATCATGCATGGACTCGACATCATATGAAACTGAAGCTCAATATTGTCTCTCGACAAAGCTCATAATGACATACATCTCAATTATGAATTCATGCACATGGAAGGCCTTATTTCGAGACATACCACAAGCTCAATCATAGGTGGGAGCATCTACTCCAAATCATGTGGTAAGCTACATGTAAAATAGTTGATGCAACATACCACAAGCTAGAATTTATGAAATAAATTGGGAAACTTCACTTCAAACAATGTGGTAAGCTTATTTCGGGAAAATAATCACTTTAAGTATACTTGTGGGAATTGCCCAAAGCTTTATCATACTGGGATCTACTCAATTCATTTTGAAAACAACCTCATAATCATGGGTAACTTTAGAAACATACTTTTCATCATCAAATCTCAACATCATCATTCACTACTTTCAGGAACTTCTCATCCACAGGCATTTTAGATTCAAGATTTTTGGAAAACAATTTTGGTAATGAAAATAATTTAGAATCTTCCCAAGCTATACAATTCATCAATATTGGTATAATTTAATCGTACCCAAATCAGACAATTGGGTGAAAACCCCATACTTGATCATAGACATTTCATCATATTTTGATAGAGATTGAGCATGGATGGAGAAGGAAGACACCCATTTAAAACCCTACATACCTAGAAGGGATGATTCTACCACCTCAATGATTGCCCAAGGAGAAATCGGAAGAAGACCCCTTAGATAAGCTCTTGATCACCTCCTAAAATTCATTACTTGCATGCATGGAAGGAATACACTTAGAATAGATTTTTCCCTACTAAAATCCTCCAAAATGAGCCTTAAACAATGTAGTATAGGGCCTTAGGACTAGGAAATAACAGAAATGCCCTTACTAAATTCACTGAAAACTGGTCACTCAACCAAACAAAGGGTGAACCAACGGGCCGTTGGAAGATACCACGACTCGTGGTATCTGCCCGTGCTAAGCACTTCCCCAACCATATCTAAAATTCAAACCACGGACGTACAGGACGAGTCATCTTAGGTTCCAACGGGTAGTTGAACCAGTCGTTGCTTCCCTCGTTTGCAAATCTGAACTCCTTCACAATGAGCCTCACCACGACTCGTTGTATCCTACAACAGGTCATGGTTTCCATCTGTCATCTCCACCGTGAAGGTACACTGCCTTACCATGACTCCAGACAACAGGCCGTCCTTTCGGACAACCGGTCATTCTGACGCCTGTTGTCTACACAGTCACCAGGCCTAGCCTCTTACCACGACTACTTACAATGGCTCGTGGTTACATACCACGAGTCGTTGTTCCTCTCGTCCTGCAACTTTTCCCTCAAATTTCTGCAGTTTTGCATTTTAGCTTCCCAAGTATACTCCTACGCACTTTCGGGGTATTATAGTATCTCCCCCTTGGGAACATTCGTCTTAGAATGTTGGAAACAAGCAGAAAATAGAAACATACAATTTACCATATACAAAACCGATCATTTTAACCGAAAACTAACGGAATGACTACCTCTGATTCAAAACACACAGCTGAACTGAATTCACCAATCATACACACATCCACATACATAAAAGAAACTCGTGCACATAGTTCAAACATGAAGACTAAATAGAGTCTGAATGCCAAACTGATACCTCAAGCTGAAACTGAGCCGGTAGAGAACAAATGTAGGTATCTAGCCATCATATCTGCTTCAACTTCCCATGTAGCTCCTTCAACATGTTGATTTCTACATAATACCTTATCTGAAGCTACTTTCTTGTTTCTTAGCTTACGAACCTGACGATCCAAGATTTCAACGGAAATTTCTTCATAACTGAGGCTGTCTTTTACACCAACACTGTCCATCAGAACTACTAAAGCTGGATCACCCAAACACTTCTTCAAAAGTGACACATGAAACACGAGATGAACTGAAGATAACTCCGATGGCAAGTCCAACTCATACGCCACCTTACCAACTCTCCTCACAACCCGGTAGGGACCAACATAGTGGGGACTGAGTTTCCCTTTCTTCCCGAACCGCATCACTCCCTTCGTGGGAGATACCTTTAGAAATACCCAATTGTCCACCTCAAACTCCAGGTCCCTCCTCCTCACATCAGTATATGATTTCTGTCGACTCTGAGCCGTCTTTAGCCTGTCCCCTATCAACTGAACCTTTACCATGGCCTCTTGAACTGAATCAATCCCTATAATAGTGGTTTCCCCAACTTCAAACCATCCAAAGGGTGATCTACACCTCCTCCCATAAAGAGCCTCGAACGGTGCCATTTGGATACTGGAGTGATAGTTGTTATTGTAAGCAAACTCGATAAAGGGCAAGTGATCATCCCAACTACCTTTAAAGTCCATCACACATGCCCTCAACATATCCTCGAGGGTCTGGATTTTTTGTTCTACCTGGCCGTCTGTTTGCGGATGAAATGTTGTACTAACCTTAACTTAAGTCCCAATCCCTTTCTGAAAAGAACGCTAGAATTGGGAGGTAAACTGAGTACCTCGATCTAAAATAATGGACAAGGGCACTCCATGAAGTCGAACCAACTCCTGAATATATAATTTGGGATAATCATTCGCTGAATCTGTGGTCTTGATTAGTAGGAAGTGCGCAACCTAGGTTGACCTGTTGACCACCACCCATATGGAATCATATTGTCGGGGAGTATGAGGTAGACCAGTAATGAAGTCCATATTAATCTCTTCCCACTTCCAAGTGGGAATGCTGATATCCTGAAGTACGCCTCCCGGCCTTTGATATTCAACTTTCACTTGATGACAATTAGGACATTTGGCTACAAACTCTGCAATATCCTTCTTCATACCATTACACTAATAGATTTCTCGCAAGTCTCGATACATCTTTGTGGATCCTGGATGGATAGCATATTTCGTACCATGTGTCTCATGCAATATTCGAACTCTTAAATCATCGACGTCTGGGACACATAGACGACCCTAGTATCGTAGCACACCATCTCCCCCTTGGGAGAAAACCTCCACCTTTTGACTCTGCATCGCTTCCTTCAGCTTCCTCAAAATTGGGTCCTCATCTTGCCTAGACTTAATACCAACCGCCAAGGATGATTCTGATCAGTTTTGCACAACAACGCCGTCATTGGTCGAGTCGACTAATCTAACTCCCAACCATGCTAGTCGATGGACATCTTTCACCAACTCCTTCTTTCCTTCATCCACGTGAGACACACTCTCCATAGAGAGCCTTCTAAGCGCATCAGCAACCACATTAGCCTTGCTCTGGTGGTAAAGGACACTCATGTTATAGTCCTTTAATAACTCCAACCACCTCCTTTGCCGAAGATTTAGATTTTTCTGCATGAACACATATTGCAAGCTCTTTTGATCCGTGAATACATCCACATGGACCCTATATAAGTAATACCACCATAACTTCAATGCGAACACCACGATAGCCAACTCAAGATCATGGGTCGGGTAATTCTTTTCATGAACTTTCAACTGTCTTGAGGAATATGCTATCACTTTTCCATGTTTCATCAACACACACTCGAGTCAAACTAGCGGAGCATCACAATACACAAAAAATCCATCCGTACCCTCAGGTAGGGTCCACACTGGTGCTGAAGTGAGTCGAGTCTTCAATTCCTGGAAGCTTTTCTCCAAGCCTCCGACCATTGGAACTTCACCTTTTTCTAAGTCAACCTGGTCAATGGTATTGCAATGGATGAAAAGCCCTCAACAAATCTCCGATAATAACCCGCTAAGCCCAAAAAGCTCCTGATATCTGACGGGTTCACTGGTCTAGACCAATTCTTTACTGCCTTGATGTTTTGAGAATCTACTTTAATACCCCCGCTTGACACCACATGGCCTAGAAATGTCACCGAGTCCAACCAAAACTTGCATTTGCTGAACTTTGCATACAACTGACGATCCTTGAGGGTCTGAAGCATTACTCTCAAGTGAGCGGCATGCTCCTCCTCACTCCGAGAGTATATGAGGATATCATCAATGAACACAATCATGAACATGTCCAAATATGCCTTGAACACCCTATTCATTAGATCCATAAAAGCTGCAGGGGCATTGGTTAGTCCAAAAGACATAACAACAAATTCGTAGTGACCATACCGAGTCCTGAAGGTGGTTTTTGGAATGTCATTCTCCCGAACCCTAAGTTGGTGATATCCGGACCTGAGATGAATCTTGGAGAAACACCAAGAACCGTGAAGCTGGTCAAATATATCATCAATTCTGGGTAAGGGGTACCTTTTCTTGACGGTAACCTTATTAAATTGCCGATAATCAATACAAATAGGAAGGGAATCGTCCTTCTTTCGGACAAATAACACCGGTGCACCCCATGGAGACTTACTCAGTCTAATGAAACCTTTATATAATAGGTCTTTCAACTGATCCTTCAAATCTTTTAGCTTTACTGGATCCATTATGTAAGGTGGAATGGATATAGGCTGCTTATCGGGAAGAAGATCTATATCGAAATCAATCTCCTTCTCGGGAGGTACACCTGGAAAATCATCAGGAAAGACCTCTGGATACTCACATACTACTGGAACTGACTGAATGGTTGGGGTCTCGGACTCCCCGTCCTTAACCCTAACTAGATGGTACAAGCAACTCTTAGAAATCATCTTCCTATCTTAAGGTTGGAAATGAATTGACCTACAGGCACAGCTAAACTACCCTTCCATTCTAAGACTGCCTCACCCGGAAATCTGAACTCTACTGACTGGGTTCTACAATTAACTAAAGGATAACATGCAAATAGCCAATCCATGTCGAGAATAACATTGAAATCATTTATGGCTAACTCTATCAAATCTATTGAGATGACCTTACGAAGAACTGAGACCGCGCAATCTCTATATGCCCGTCTAGCTATAATTGAGTAACCTACTGGAGTAGAAACTGAGAAGGGCTTTGATAAGACATCGGGACTGACTCTGAAGCTACTGGGTATATATGGTGTCGCAAAAGATAGGGTAGCCCCCAGATCTAGCAAAGCATACACATCAACATGAAAAATTCTCAACATACAAGTGACTGCATCCGGTGAGGCCTCCTGCTCCTGACAAGTGGCTAAGGCATAGAATTTGTTCAGGTGCTTCCCGCCAGCTGTGCTAGTAGATGCCCCCTGATGTGTTGTGTGTGGGGGAGGGGCTGCTGAACTAGAAGCTGGGCCACAGCCCTCAACCTAATCCTGTCTCGCAGCGGGACAATCTCTGAACGTATGTCTAGGTTGCCCACATCCAAAACAAGCTCCTGACCCTACCAAGCACTGGCTTGTGTGTCCTCGGCCGCACCTGCGACAAGCTTGAATGCTAGAATCTGTGGGTCTGCTGCTATGACCCCTCGGGCCTGACGCCCGCCCCCTCTGATCATGTTGGGGCCTAGATGGCACACTCAGTGCAGAAGATGTTAGGGCTGATGATCTCTGATGGATCTGCTGTTGATGCCCACGATTGGACCTCTGTTGAGAGAATTTGTGGTCCTCCGTCCTAACCCTCTTGGCCTCCCTCTCCCTCGAATGTGCCGCCTCCATCTGTTGGGCGTACAACACTATGCGAGGGAAGTCCATGTCCTAGTGGAGCATAGCTGATCGGCAGTCCTTATCCAAGTAACCTGCTATACCATGCACAAACCTGCTCACCCACGCCGACTGTTCGGCCACTAACTCCAGGGCATACTTAGATATGCAGGTGAACCCAAGGGCATACTCCTGAACGGTCATCCTTCCTTGCTTTAAGTTCACAAACTCATCTGCTTTCAACTCCTTCATCTCTAGAGGGAAGAACTGATCTAGGAAGTCAACTTAAAACTCCTCCCAAGTGACCGAACCTACTCCTGCTGCCCTGCTTTCCTTTAATTAGTGAAACTAGATATGAGCCACCCCCTTCAACTGGTAGGAGGCCAACTCTGTGCACTCAAAACTACGCACCCCTATAACCTGGGTGATCTTGAAAATCTCATCAATGAAGTCATGCGGGTCCTCATCTACCTTGGACCCCAAGAACTCCGGCGGGTTCATCCTCAAGAAGTCTCGAACTCTGGCCGCCACCGCATTACCATTTTGAGGAACATGCGCAACGACCAGCTAATTGACTTGAGCGGTCAAGGCCTGCGCCAGCATCTGAATGGCAGCTCGGAACTCAACATGAGCGGCTAGCTCCGGTGCCTGAGTCTCCTGAATTGGGGGGGCTGGATGATGCTCATAACTGTTACCATCCTCGTGGCCTACACCACCTCCATTCCTCCTTCCATTCACCCTTCGAGGTGCCATGATTCTGCGATCGCGAATAGCACGAATTAGAAGGATGGAAAGACTTCTCATCGCACGACATAGATTATGAAAGAAAGGAACATTTCCTAAAAGTCTAGTAGCCTCTTCGTCATAGGTGTGGCGTGCTTCACACCCATGAAAAAGACTCTACTCAACGTGGATTTTAGAATCCCTAGGACACTTCAAACTTATTGCTCTGATACCAAGTTTGTCACGACCCGAGTATGGACACGGATCGTAGACATGGGACAAGGGACCCGGAGAGACCCAAAGTCGACCCATGGCATAAGCATTAAACTAATTCATTTAATAGACATTAACAAAGCATATTTATAAACTCAGCAGAACTCTCATAAAATGGCACAATCGAGTAATATCCGAAGCTATACATACATAAGTCTGAAAGCCTTTAGTCTAGATGAGTTGATGGGACAAGACCCCAACTAACTCCACACAACCTGAAACTGAAATATGACATGAAGCTGAAAGTCTAGTCCTCGAAAGATGAGGATTCACCAATCACGCAGGTGCTAACTCTAATAAGCAACTACGAACCGGGTTGAACCTGAGAACCAGATCCTACATCATGAAATGATGCAGCATAGAAAGTATGCGTTCAGTACGTGGAATGTACCGAGTATGCAAGGTAAGTAAAATTGCTTAAGTAAAATAAATCATTTAAAACATTTCATACATATCATAAGATTTCAAGTATAAGTAGAAGGGCTACAAGCATTCATTCTGAAATCGTAATCTTATCATGACATTACCATGCTTAGCTTTACAACATCATGACTGTTTCGAATGACTCAAAGCTGAACAGTGAGTCAAGCCTTACTTTTAGAACATGCGTGCATAAGGTACTCATCATGCGTAATGAATATGAAATTCTTGATGATATAGATAGTGGGAGACTCGTCACTTAACCGACATACCAAGATAGAACTTACATGGTCCCAACTATCACACTCAAGTGGGTAGAGCCATCCATAACCTTGCAAGGGCGATGGACAATACCATGATATCAATATCAAGCTGAAGGGACAATCTGGCCGGGGATAGCTCACAATGGAGGTCCCAATAATATAGTAGTATCAACCTATGTTGGCGCGTAGTTCTGGGGCATAGGGTGATCGACCCTTAACCCGCTTGGTGCTATACTCTTCTCCCAAAAACATGCAATGCTCTAAGTCATATATAATAAAGCTCAACATCGTCTACTGATGAAGCTCAAGATGAAATCATGCTCAACATCATATGAAAAGAAGCTCAACATTGTCTATTGACAAAGCTCAAAACGAAATCATGCATGGACTCGACATCATATGAAAATGAAGCTCAACATTGTCTCTCGACAAAGCTCATAATGACATACATCTCAATTATGAATTCATGCACATGGAAGGATTTATTTTGAGACATACCACAAGCTCAATCATAGGTGGGAGCATCTACTCCAAATCATGTGGTAAGCTACATGTAGAAATAGTTGACTCAATATACCACAAGCTAGAATTTATGAAAAAAATTGGAAAACTTCTCTTCAAACAATATGGTAAGCTTATTTAGGGAAAATAATCACTTTAAGTCGACATGTGGGCATTGCCCAAAGCTTTATCATACATGGATCTACTCAATTCATTTTGAAAACAACCTCATAATCATGGGTAACTTTAGAAACATGCTTTTCAGCATCAAATCTCAACATCATCATGCATTCATCATCATTCACTACTTTTATGAACTTCTCATCCATGGGCATTTTAGATTAAACATTTTTGGAAAATAATTTTTTCAATTTAGAATCCGCCCAAGCTATATAATTCATCAATATTGATATAATTTAATCATACCCATGCATGGAGATTGAAAAATCACACAATTGGTTGAAAACCCCATACTTGATCATAGACGTTTAATCATATTTTGATAGAGATTGGGCATGGGTGGGGAAGGAAGAGACCCATTTAAAACCCTACATACATGGAAGGGATGATTCTACCACCTCACTAATTTCCCAAGGAGAAATTGGAAGAAGACCCCTTAGAAAAGCTCTTGATCACCGCCTAAAATTCTTAAACTTGTATGCATGGAAGGAATACACTTAGAATAGAGTTTCTCCTACTAAAATCCTCCAAAACGAGCCTTAAACGATGTAGTATAGGGCCTTAGGACTAGGAAATGGCAGAAATGCCCTTACTGAATTCGCTGAAAACTAGTCACTCGACCAAACAATGGGTGAACCAACGGGCCGTTGGAAGATACCACGACCCATGGTATCTGGCCATTCTAAGCAATGCCCCAACCATATCTCAAATTCAAACCATGGACCTACAGGAAAAGTCATCCGAGGGTCCAACGGGTCGTTTAACCAGCGTTGCTTCCCTCTTCTGAAAATATGAACTCCTTCACAACGAGCCTCACCACGACTCATTGTATCTTACAAAGGGTCGTGGTTTCCATCCATCGTCTCCACCGTGAAGGTCGACTGCCTTACCACGACTCCAGACAATGAGCCATCCTTCATAACAACCAGTCGTTGTGATGCCCATTGTCTACACAATCACCAGGCTTAGCCTCTTACCATGACTACTTACAACAGCTCGTGATTAAATACCACGAGTCATTGTTCCTCTCGTCCTGCAACTTTTCCCCCAAATTTCTGCAGTTTTTCATTTTAGCTTCTCGGGTCTACTCCTAGGCACTTTCGGGGTATTACAATATAAAGAAATATTTTGGGGACACAAGGGAAGAGCTATTCCCTTGTTGAATTCCCACATACCTGGAGGTAGAAATCCCAATGATAAATCCTTGAAAAGTCTGAGAAGAATTAAGCACCCTAACTTCTGAACTGAACCTTTCTAAGAGAGACTTTAC
>JACEIK010008279.1:0-49721 GCA_018107945.1 Datura stramonium
AATTTGTTCCAAATTTAACTATCCTGCGACCACAACTCAAGTTAATACAATGATCATCAAAATCAAGGCTTTGTTGTAATTCTCTTTTCCTAATCTCTACTCCTCTAGGCTCAAGCAAGTAAAGAATTCGAGCAAGTCCTAATGTTGTACACCGTTAAGAAATGTTTAAGCATGAAGAGAATACAATACAAGCGTTTTGCATTGGTTTTGAATCAGTTTTGTGCAACCCTGGCTCATTAATCCACCATGGTTCCCACAACCCTAGCTATAGAGGTTTTACCCTCTCACAATTGCAAGGTTGTGATATGCATTCATAATTAAACACATAAATCAACACTTACAATGGTAGATGAGAGAAAAACTTCTTTGATTATATCCAAAATAACTCAAGAACAATTCATAAAAATCAAGAAGAAATCAACAAAAGGTTGATCACAAGACAATCAACTCAATTCTATGTTGTCTCGATGTTCTCTAAAGTTCTCTCACATCTTCTAACTTCCTCTTCTTATGAAAATAAAACATAAAAAGTATTTATACAGACATAGAAATCTTTTTCCTAAGCTAATAGGTAATTTTCCATAACTGGTGCAGCCTGAGCCACGACAGATCCTACGATCCATAACAGGATTGTACGGATCGTACCTGCTATCCGTATGTCCTTGGCTTGCTGAAATTTGTCTTAGTGTTGGGCCTTGGTATGACTCATACATTCTTCCTACGAGTCATACTGTTCTTCCGTGGCTTGACCTGAGAATTCTCAATTTTGCTGAAGTTCTTCATGAGTGTGATGGTACGACTCATACCTTGACGCCATGACTCGTACTGTCTATCCGTGTCAGGAGTCAGCCTCTTGTGCAATTCTTCTGAATATTTCGACGACTCAATGCTACGGATCGTACAAGCATTGTAAAACTCGTACTAAGAGTCATAAGATGCACTCTTCACAACTCAGCCATTTGAAACTTTTCATGATCTTCAGTACGGCTCGTAGCATCAACCTACGGCTCGTACTGAGACTTGTGACTTTAGCCCATTTTATGCACTTTCAGGCTATCTTTTGCACATTCATGCTCCAACATCTATTTGTCTTGTAACCAAAGAAAAAGTGTCTTATATCCATATAAACACACCTAAGTCCATGCTATTTTCTTAGTTTTTAGCGTCGAAAGTGTTGTAATCTCATAGCACATCAAAGACTACTCCAAGAGTCTCAAAACATGCTTAACAAATGACCTAAGCCCTCTATTTATATATGAGCCTTCAAATGAAACTTCTGCCCTTCAAAACTTGGATTTAAAATCAGCATTTTTTGCCCCGAAATGACCCTGGCGCGCCGCCTCATGTATCTAGCCACAGACTTAGTTAAATTTCCAAAAGTTTTAGCTCTAGACAAGGCATGGCGCGCCGCCCCCTCTATATCGCTAAGGTTTTCGTCGAATTTCTCTAAGTCTGGACACCTTTAGCACATGGCACCACTCATCTTGCCAAGTTTGTGAAGTGCAATTCTCTAAAGTTTGGGACTTAGTTTGGGGCGCCAGCCATAGCACCAAACCCATCAGCTCCTCAAATCTTCATTCCTTGCATCATTCGAAGCCCATTTTTCTTAGTTTCCTACTTAAATCAACTCAAGTCATTTGTTAGCACATAAGACACACACATTCATGAATTTAAGCACAAATTAAGGATTATGAACTCAAAACATGATCAAATATGGGCAAAAATATGGCAAATGGGCATAAAAATATGCCCAACATCACCACCCCACACTTAAACCGTTGTTCGTCCTCGAACAATCCTTAAAATATACATAAACTCATGTTTCACCATCACACTTGACACCTCTATCAACTCATACTCAACCAAATAGCATGGATCACTAACAGAGTAGTTTATCATTAAAAAAAAACTTAGAAAAATTGTCATTCATAAATTTGGTATGCCTCTATGTTTTTTTATTTATTTACACTTGGCCTTTGGTCCATACAACAATTCCCACAAAGCACATAGAAATATTTCAAAATCAAGAACACACAACCTTTATAAATGACTTATCTTTTCAACACAAAGGGCCAACATGATTTAAGTGTGACACATGCAACAAGTAGTACACCAAATTAGACCTCTTGTGCCCCTCACTTTTAGTGATGTTCCTCTCTCAAGTTCATCAATATGAAAATATGGAACACAATAAGTAAGACGCACTCACACTCACAAATGATGTAATGCACATATGTAATCATACCGTAGGCTTGCCCGTCATGTACGTTAAGACTACCTAATTGCTTCAATAGATTAAGATCACAAGGACTTTTATTGGTTATAATGTCGGCTAAGGGACTGGTAAGATTTATATTTTATTTCATAGTGACTATCCCCCTAAGCACTTTTAAGACATATTTCACTTTTTTTATCCACCACCTTTATTCTTGTTTGTTCACCTTTCACCTAACTCACCCTTTTTCTTTTCTTTTCATGCCTCATTTTTTCATTACTTGAGTGCTAGTTTTCTAATCATAGAATCACTAAGAATTTTGCAGTTAAAGCTCTCTTTTTAAATTCCCTAGCAACAAGTAAACAACACAATTTTTATGGGCACCCCTTCTCTCACTTTTCTTTTCTTACCACAACTTTTTCTTTTTCCCTTAACATTATACTTCGTTAGATCTTTACTTTCAAGTCTCAAAGTGCCTAAGACTGCTTTGGATCAACAAGTTTGAGGTCTCACAAAAAGAGGGATTAAGCTACTATTGAGGCTAAGAAAGAATAAGGCTTTTAGGCTCAAAGGAGGTAACTAGAGAGCATGTACAAGAAGGTAAAACAAATATGGGAAAACAATGGCTTTTCAAAGAAATGCCTTAATCATCTCTCAACTCCCTACCAACTAGTTATCCGCAAGTTCTACATGCTATAATATATAAATACAAAAATAAAAATGAAAAAAACAAAAATTGTACGCAATTCAGCTCACCTCTTATGGCAACAAGAATCCAATCAGTTTCTACAGCTACACATTCACACAATCATATTGAATAACAAGTTTATTCATTATTAAGCCCTAAGAATATGCTGAGTCAAATTAAAGAGATATGTGTGTCTCTCATGGATCCTTACTCATGAAATCAAAATGACCACTCTATTTACTCGAGCATAGCAACTAAGTAGAATATCAACAAGCATACAAGCGGATGACCTACGACTCAATCCTAAAAATAATATGACGAAACTTCCCTTAAGATGGTTGTCATCCATATATCATAGGGAAACGTCATTATTCTACAACGACACAAAACCCAAACAAAACAAAAAATTTATCTGAAAATAAAGCAACCAAACCTAACATAGTCAAGACTTACAACAAGTCAACATATCCCAGGCATCCAAGTTAACATCACCATACTAGCTATTACAACCCATGACGTACGAATCATCAAGCTACTACTATGAGGAATGACATAATAATGCTACGACCTACTACAAATATAACAATCAAAGAATAATAGGAATCTAACTTTCCTCCACCCACACTTAAAAAGGTGCACTATCCTCAGTGCACACACAATCACATCATAAAGGGAGAGAAAAAAAGCTTCCTGGGTCGCTAAGCATCATCCTCGGGATTGAACTCCTCATCATCATCATCAACTTCGCCATAAACCAATATGGCGCCCGTAGAAGCATCATCATCCTTATCCATACCTAAGTCATCAACACCATCAATAAGGACTGTGGACTCATCATTATCAAGTGGCTTCTCAAAGGTTGGGCCCACTCAGCACATCAACATAACACTCTCTGTGAGCGGGTACTGATCTGGGGCATATTTATATGCCCAAGTGATACTCAAATGCATCGGTTTTGCCTTGTTTATCCAAAAATGTTAGTACATTCTCGTGTAAATTATAGGGAAGTGTGAATTTATACTAGCCAACATGATTAGTGTTGTTTTGCAGGAAAAAACATACTTTTTATGGAGCTAAGATGCATGTTGGGAGGAATCGGAGATGGACTCGGGAACGAGCAAGGAGAATTGACCAGCATATTTATATGCCCAAGTGATACTAAATGCAACGTTTTGCCTTGTTTATCCAAAATGTTAGTACATTCTCGTAAAATTATAGGAAGTGTGAATTTATACTAGCCAACATGATTAGTGTTGTTTTGCAGGAAAACATATTTTTATGGAGCTAAGATGCATGTTTTGGGAGGAATCGGAGATGGACTCGGGAACGAGCAAGGAAACACCTGGAGAAGCAAGAAATAAAGAGGCTCCGCGATGGAGCCGTGACACGCTGCCACGTGGACGCATTCCGTCCGGGAGATATAATTTCAAGAATTTTAGAAGGTCCGCGATCGAGCCGTGGCACGTTGGAATTAATTTTCTAGATCTTGACATTCCAGTGTAGGTGCGTTGCACCATGGCACACCGGGCATGCTCCGCGTTGAATACCGTGCCAATGCTAGGGCAATTGCTCCCCGGACGAAGCACTTCAGAGCGCCTCCACGTTTAAAAAATTCTCGGTGTCACGGAGGCAGTACCGCGATACACTCCGTGACACGTTGCTTGTTATTCCGGGAAAAAATTCTCCCTAGTATAAATAGAACACTTAGGTTCATTTTTAATTATTCTCACTTGGTGGAGCAAGAACGTGGGTTACAAAAATGAGAGGACGAAAATTCTTAGGTTTTTCTCTATCCCTTTCTTCTTCTTTTTAATTGTTTGTATGATTAATACTCATTTAACGATGTTCAATCCAAAATGAGTGGCTAATCCCATTTCTTGCTGGGGTTAGGAACAATTGTATTGAAATGTACTGTTGATTATTTGGTTGTTTCATCTTTTCTTCTATGGTTGTTCTATTTAATTCTTGTTCTTACCGCATTAATATTTGGTCAATGTTAATGTACATCTAGAAAGTCCGGTTTCACTCGAGAGGGCACGAAAGTGGAAAGTTGTGAGAATGAATAGGATATGATCTTTCTTAGTTTGGGGAAAATTGAGAATTGATTTACCTTCGGATAGAAATATACCCGAAAGTCGTATTAGTCAAGTGTGGAATCGGTTTCGTATGGCTAGAACATGAATTTCTCTTTATCACAGAAATATAGGCGGAAGGTTCATGATTTTTAAGTTGGATTAAATACGAGAGTTTTATCCATAGGCATAAGTTCCTGACTAGCAACCTGAGAAAAGATAAATCACGTATATCGATAATTAATTTCTTTACATGTTCGTTTTCTTTAGCCTCAAAAGATGCTCACATTCATAGTTCGACTCACTTGTATATTTATTTTAGCTTAGTATAAAATTAGATAACAAAATATAAAAACTTTCTTTACAACCGTTGTCTGCATTTTTAGAGTTAATACAAAGAAATTAACACTTGAGGAGATTTACCTCAGAGTCCAGCCCCGTGGGATCGATACTTGGCTTACTTAAGCCACTTATTACTTGTTCGACCACGTGCACTTGCGTGTAGTCTCCGCACAGCCGAACAAGTTTTTTGGCGCGTTGCCGGGACTGCAATTGCGAAATTTTTAATTTTCTTAAAAGTGTTAGTTTGCTACTTTTTATTTTAGTGTTGACAACTTGGTTTTAGCCTGTATTTTTGTGTGATAACGATTCTCGTTGAACACTCGGCAAGAGACAAAGAGTTGGTGGATCCATCCTTAGAGCCGGAAAGACAATTCAATCGCCAACGGAGAGAAGCTCTAGGAGAAAACTGCTGCTCAGCCAAACAATCATGGAGCAAACCACAATCCACTCACTTGTGCGGGCAGTATTAGTGCCCGAGGAAATGGCAGCTAGGCCGGTTCGGCGATGTGGCAATCCCACATGCTAGTAATGTCACATCTAGCATTTGCAACCTGAGCCAGAGGAGGTTCGAGCTTAAACCGTAACATGGTGCAATTGCTGCACACAAGCGGGCAGTTCACAGGTCACCCTCACGAGGATCCACAACAACATCTTCAAACCTTTTTGGAGATAAGTGACACTTAACTTCGCCGAGTGTCAACAGACTATGTCGCTTACATCAGCTCCCATTTTCACTTTTGGGAGGAACTGTACAAGGGTTGAAAGCTTCAGCCACGAACTCTATAACCACATGGGATGATCTTGCAAAGAAGTTCTTGATCCAGTTCTTCCCTTCCGGTAAAACAGCAAGACTTGTAGTCACCCTCTATGTTTCGTTAACGAGAAGGAGAGAATTCAGACTGCTTGGGAGAGATTCAAATTGTTTGCAGGATTGTCTCATCACCACCAATCCAATGATGTGCTAGTGCACACTTTTATCGAGGGTTTAAACCCCACACAAAAATCTTGCTGATTCGGCAGCTGGGGGACAAGCATTAGAAAAGACTTATTAGGAGTTGTATACTTTGCTTAATCATATTTCGCGCAGTGGAAATCCCAGTGGAATGCGGACTCTCTGCGGGGAGGAGGCAGCACTGAGTCTTGAAGTGGATGGGTTTACAGCTATCGCTGCACAGATACGCCTTGCAGAATCAACTAAACACCTACTCCTGGCAACATGAGCTTGAGTCAAGTCTCAAGCCCCAGCAATGCAGGCAGATTTGGTGTGAAGTGTGCGGAAGCAATGAACACTAACCGAGTGTTGTGTGGAGAAAATCCTGACTTGGTGAACTTTGTCGGTAATGCACAAAGGAACAATCACCAACAAAACATGGGAACAAACACAATTCTAACCGGAGGAATCACCCAAATTTCTCTTGGGGTAGCAACAACCATCAGGGACAGAGTTCGAGTCAGGGGGCAGAGGAATCAAGGAGGGCCACGTAACTATCGGCCACAAAGATAGAAACACCAATGACCCTCCACCACCATCACTCAAAGATTGAGGAGATGTTCAAGACGGATAGCTAACCAAGCTCCAATTGCAGGCCGACTATGTTAAATTGGCAGCCGAGGTCAAGAATAATCAGTTAGCTACCAAGGCGCTGGGAGTATCAGTTTGGGCAGCTTGCTGGAGCCCAGAAACACCGTGCCTAGATGAGGACTTCCCAATGTATTACGACCCCAATCCTGCTGTGTGAATATAGTGACCACGAGAGTGGTTGTACTGAAAGAGTAGAACCAGAAAGACCACCTCAACAGTCGGGAGCAGCAGAAACGGAGGGGGAGCAAAATGATGAGAGGGGGAAGAACAAGAATGCTGAACCAGAAAGACCTCCACCCCCGTTCCTCAACGATTAAAGAAACACAAGGAGGAGGCGTGTTTCAAAAAGGTCATGGAGGTGCTTAAACAGGTACACATTAACTTACCTCTTGTTGATGTTTTGCAGGGAGTGCCTATACGCAATGTACATAAAGGACATCGTGGCGAACAAAAGCAGGCTTACGGAGTATGCCACGGTGGCTCTTACGGAGGAGTGCACTTCCCGGATACAAAACCGATTGCCTACAAAGCCCAAAGACCCCGAGGTTCACAATTCAACTAACAATCGGGCAGAGTATCTGAGCTCGCGGATTATGTGATTTGGGAGCGAGCATTAACTTGATGCCGACCGGCCCAAGAAGCTGGGGCTAGAGAGTCCTAGACCTACAACAAAGTGATCTTGCAGCTCGTGAATCGCTCCTTGGCAAGACCAGATGGTATTGTGGAGGATGTGTTGAAAAAGTCGGCTCCCTAATATTCCCGGTAGATTTTTTTGTGTCGGGACTTCGAGCCAGACGCGGAAGTCCCATTTATTTTGGGATGTCCTTCTTGGCTACCGGGAAAGCGTTAAATGATGTAGCTGCAAGGCAGCTAACGATGCGGGCAAATGACAATGATGAGGTATTTGATGTGGATAAAGCCATGAAGCTTCTCCGGGTAATCTATGAGGAACTTTCAGCAATCAGTGTACTTGATCGTAAGGTGAATTGGTCAGATTGTTAAATCGCAAGACCCTGTGGAAAGAGCGTTGATGAAATCCGATCATTTCGAGATAGAGATGCTTATGAGGTGGTACAAGTGTTGAATGAGCCACAAAGCTATCCTAGGAAGCAAGAATTTCATCCATTAATGAGGTCTTTGGAACCTTTGCCGAAACCATCTATTGAAGAAGCACCAAAGCTGGAATTAAAAGCATTACCTCCTCATCTAAAATATGTCTTTTTGGGGGAAGGTGATACTTTGCCGGTCATCATTTCATCAGAATTAACAAGCAGAATAGGAAAAAGAGGTCACAGCTTCGTGAAAAGAAAGAAAGCAATGGGCCGGGCAAATGTCCGACATTCAGGGTATTAATCCAGCGTTTTGCACATAGAATTTTCACAGAGATAGGAGCAAAGCCAACTGTGCAGCCACAGTGAAGGTGTTAAACTAAAGAATGAAGGATGTGGTCGAAAGAAATAATTAAATGGCTTGATGCAGTATGGTCTATCCAATTTCGGGATGCTGAATGGGTCAGCCCCGTTCAGTGTGTGTTCCAAAGAAGGAGGAATGACCGTTGTCACCAATGAGAACAATGAGCTGATTCCCACACGAACCGTCACAGGTTGGCGGATTTGCATGGACTACGTAAAAACTAAATGAAGCCACAAGGAAGGATCAATACCCTATCCCGCTCATTAATCAAATATTGGACAGATTGGCTGGGCAGGAGTACTATTGTTTCCTTGATGGGTATTCTGGTTATAACCAAATAGCCATAGCACCTGAAGATCAGGAGAAGACTACTTTCACATGTCCGTATGGGACATATTCTTTAGACGGATGCCATTCAGGTTGTGCAATGCACCCGCCACATTCCAAAAATGCATGATAGCGATCTTTCAAGACATGGTGGAGGATTTCATCGAGGTATTTATGGATGATTTCTTTGTTTTCGGTAATTCATTTGCTACTTGTTTGCAGAACCTTGACAGGGTGTTGGTCGGGCTGTGAAGAATCCAATCTTGTACTCAATTGGGAGAAGTGTCATTTCTTAGTCAAGGAGGGTATTGTCCTTGGCCATAGAGTGTCTTGCAAGGATTGGAAGTTGATCATGCTGGGGATTGAGGTCATTGAGAAATTACCACCACCTGTGTCGTGAAGGTGTTCGTAGCTTTCTGGCATGGTTCTACAGACGGTTCATCAACAACTTCTCCAAAATTTCTAGACCATTATGCAAATTATTAGAAAAGGAGGTGAAGTTTGATTTTGATGATGAGTGTGTCAAAGCATTCGAGGAGTTGAAGCAGAGATTGGTAAAAGCACCCATCCTTATTTCTCCTGATTGGGAACAACCATTTAAACCGATGTGTGATGCGAGCGACGTGCTGTAGGAGCCGATTGGGCAGCTTTAAGAATATAATCTTTCACTCTATTCACTATGCAAAGCAAAACATTGAACACTGCCCAAAGTAATTATACACTAACAGAAAAGGAGATGCTAGCACCGGTGTTTGCTTTGATAAATTCCGTATCCTATTTGGTAGGTTCGTGAGTAGTGGTGTATACCATCATGCAGCCGATTCCTGCAGATCCGTTAACAAAAGGATGCAAAGCCAAGGTTGATCAGATGGATCTTGTTGTTGCAAGAGTTTGACTTAGAAATAAGAGACAGGAAGGGGAGCGAAAATCATGGGTGCATCACCTATCGCGATTGAGAGTCACGCATGTGAAGGAAGGTGACAGTATCAAAGAGGAGTTCCTGATGAGCAAACTTCTGCAATAGTGGGTAAGCCGAGGTTCCTTGGTATGCAGACATAGTAAACTTATTGGTGAGTGGAGTCTATCCACCGTGAGGCTGATTTGCTCAAGAAAAGAAAAATTGCGTGATGATTGTCGGCACTTCATTTGGGATGAGCCATATTTGTTTAAGCAGGACCGATCGCGTTATGAGAAGGTGCATTCCCGAGAGCCAAATTGCAGAGGTTTTGAGGAGTTGTCACTCCTCACTATATGGAGGGCACCACGGAGGCGAGAGACAAACGCAGACAAGGTACTACGTTTAGGGTTCTTTTGGCCTACACTGCTCAAAGACTCTATGGCATATGTCAAAACTTGTGATAGATGTCGAGGACAGCATTATTGGTAGGAGGAAAGAGATGCCGCCGTTAATGTACTTGAAGTGGAGACTTTGATGTATGGGGCATAGACTTCATGGCCCATTCCCACCGCTATTTGGTAATCGCATCTTGGTAGCTATTGATTATGTATTAAAGTGGGTGGAAGCAATAGCTTGTCTCGTAAATGACAACAAGGTAGCAACAAAGTTTGTGAAACACATTTTCACAAGGTTCGGGACACCCCGAGCCATTATCAGTGATGGACGAGCCCACTTTGTCAATGCAAGTTTCAGAAAAATGCTGGCTAAGTATGGGGTGCGCCACAAAGTGGCAACAGCTTATCATCCCCAAACTAGTGGGCAAGTGGAGGTGCTTCAATGTAGAAGTAAAAGCAGATTCTCCGTAAGACAAAGGGAATGCACAACGCAATGATTGGTCAAGCAAAGCTCGACGATGCATTGTGGGCATACAGAACCGCCACAAGACACCAATTGGAACCTCCATACCGATTGGTCTAGCTGAAAGCCTCGTCATCCGCCCGCGTAACCAGGAGCACCGAGCGCCTTCGGGGATGTGAGGAAATTGAACATGGACCTGGATCAGAAGGTAAGAAGAGGCTAATGCAACTCAATAACTCGACGAGCTCTTCTGTTGGCATGCTTAAGAGAAAGTGCGATATTACAAAGAAAACGGTGGTACGATAAGGCCATAGTGCATCGATTCGAGCTGACAGAAAGTGCTACTCTCTCTTCAATTCAAGGTTGAAGTTGCTCTGTGGAAGCTGCGGTCCAAATGGTCGTGGCCGTTTGAGGGGTAGTGAGGATGACCGCATGGGCAAGAGAGTTGTATGTGAAGACCGAAGTGCCACGTTCCTCGTAAATGGGTAGCGGTGTAAGCACTATTGGGGTGAGGATGGACGTCGTGAGTAAACGTCCGTCACCCTAGGGGCGGAATTAACTTAAATGACGCTGAGCCGCTGACGGTAAACTGTGCGCCGCACGGGAGGCAACCCGTGAATTTTTTGTTTTTATGATTGTACAAGAAGAAAAATGTAAAAAGGAAAAGAAAAAAATTTATGTATATAAAATATCAAAATAAAATATTGTGTTCTTCAAACCTTGGGATTCTAACCATTTCTTATGTAAGATATATTTTGGTTGATCGGAGGGAAAAAAGGCAAAGAATCGCAAAGTAGAAAATGAGGTAAGAAAAAATGGAAAAGTGGCAAAACAAAGAGCCCACGTCGGCTCCATGTCACGGAGGAGGGCCTCCGCGTTACCCTCCGTGACACGTTGAAGGTAAATCTAGAATTTCACAAAATTCCGTAATGCCCTAAGTGATGGCTCCGTGTCACGGAGGTGATGCTCCCAAGGTTACCCTCCGTGACATGTCAAGTGTTATTTGCGTCAGGTCACGCCGGGTCACCGGGTAACCCCGCGCGAAATTCCCACTTTTAACCCCGATTTCCTCATTTTCTCATTTTTCAACCCTCCGCGACAACCTCCCAAAATTCCCTCCCCTCAACATGTCACGGACCTAGGCATAATTTCATCAAGTTTTCTTCGTTCTTTGAATTAAAGGTATGTCTATCAACTCAAACTCAATTTTAGTTGAATTTGTTTCAATTTAGAGCATGAGGTATGAGTAAACCTTTACCCTAGTTAGAAATTGAACTTAAATTCATTCAAGTATTGCTAATTTATGTTCGTAATATCATTGTGATTGTATGAACCGGGAGAAAATACGTGCTTGATCGAATTTGTGAAAAATTGTAGCTAGGGTTTGGAATTGAACATGAAAATGGAAAAGCTTGGTAAATTGTGACTTCTTGTGGTTTTGTATAAGTTGGGTGAGATGAGTTGGTTGTATTATATATGCAATATGCGAAGAGAGACCGAATTTGGATTTTTTTTGGGGAATGGAATTGTAGCATACAAGAAACGGGTAGATTGCATAGGTTTGTATAGTTAAAGAGTTTTTGTTTTTCTTTGTCATTGCCAAGTGCTATGTATAAAATTGTGAGCGACTAAAAATATTTTTGATAGTTGTACGAAGTCTGAGTAGTACAAATGAATTTACACCTATTACTCCTTCCAATGCACAAGGCAATATTGTTTGTGTGTGTAGTGTTTTAGTTTTCCTCTGCTTTTGTAAAAAATAAAATAAGTATGTTCTGCCGTAACGTCGTAATCGTGGCTGAGAACTAAGTGTGGGGTGGCCAAGCCTAACCCAACCTTTAGTCGGGGCTTAATGTTTAAATTGACCGATATTGGGACTGCTTTGCTTTCTTTTGAGTGAACAATGGCAAAGGTGCAAGACAAGGGATAGGCGCATCTTCATCAAAGTACCCAAGAAAGAGGTTAAGATCAAGAGTCCCAGCAGCACCAGCGGTTCCACGCGCTGCCGCTTCAATATGGAACCCGATGGGTGATCGAAGGGCGGGGCAGTGGTACATGAAGCACAAAGAGAACAAGTACTTCCCCTGAGGGAAAGCATATTGCAGGGACCCTTTGGCACAGGAGTTTCCCTGTATGGTACACCGGATTGACACCGCCAAGGCGCTCATTTTTGATTTGTGGCCCAAGGAGTGCAATCGTACTTGATTCGGAGTTCTATGCAAATTGGAACCCGACGCTCCGTAGTTACACCATCAAAATAAGTGGGCCATTGTCACACTTGAGCTTCCTACCTCACCTACATGCCATACTAGGGGCGCGAAACACGATGCCCATGTACTCCTAAGAACAATATCACTCCACCTTGCGTGATATCGACGCACATTGTGTGGAGCATCGCTCATGGCACGGGAGGTGCACAAGGAGAGGGGCTACCATTCTGGGACATTCCCTATTCACGATGAATGTAAAGCCAGATCTCGGCTGAAAATTGTTTGCTCCCTTGCTGATTCCTGGTGCACATGACGGATGTGACCCAGGATCGCGTATGCCCCGGTGTATGCCCGATGAGGGCTCGAGATAAATGTAGGGGCGGTGATCATATCCGCCATGAAGAGAGCCTGATTGCATCAAGGGCACAAAATGGGTTTAAGGTTGCCACCACGCCTCGAGGGGCCCGGAGGTAGAGGAAGAGGCCCTCAGATTATATCCTTACGATGGAGAGGCGCCATAGATGTCACAAAGACTAAGGCACCTGACACCACTCACGGGCCAGTTCACACACTAGCCGAGCGACATGCTTGGGATGATCGCATATGGCCTAACATGTTCTGGATGCGATGTCTAACTGGCGGATAAAGGAGACCGATAACGGAGGATGAGCTGTGGCAGCTCGACCTAGATTACCCTTTCGGCGAAATGCCAGGGCTCTATGTCGTGTGGGCCCAGCTTTTGTGGAGCCCGTGGATGATGATGCCCCCACCGATGAGAGACACGTCGCGAGGAGTCCTACGTTGAGTTGGAGGAGGACGACGGGGAGATCTGCACACGGGAG
This sequence comes from Datura stramonium, assembly GCA_018107945.1. NCBI lineage: Eukaryota > Viridiplantae > Streptophyta > Magnoliopsida > Solanales > Solanaceae > Datura > Datura stramonium. The sequence continues at coordinate 13,448 of JACEIK010008279.1, forward strand.
ACGCAGGCAACAAAGACTGATGAAGAAGTGGAATACTTTGATTGATCAGGGAGTTTCACCACCCACCTTCTGTTTTGTGATTGTACGAACACCGGGCGTGTTCGATTTTTAAGTGCGGGGTGGGGAGTAGTTAGGTGGTGCCGGTTTTGCCTTGTTTTGTATGTAATTGCATGTCTTGTCGTGTTTGAAAATATTGTGACCTTGTTTTTGTGTGTATGTTTTGTATTGTAAATATTTTTGTGAAGTCAGTGTGTGCTGTTGAATGCTGTTAGCCATGTTGTGTAAATAGTTTTTTGTCGAAATTATCGATATTTTTAAAAAATTCGTTAACTATTTTTATAGTTGGGTTTCTCGGAGTTTGTTTTCGTTCTTTTGCCGAGAAGAGTCCCATTGAACCGAAGTCGTAAATAGTGACCGTCTCTGCGATGGATGGATGACGACCGTCTTAAGGGAAATGCAACATAGGAGAAGTTTTATTTTCAATTTTTGGTTTGTTTGGTTGTATCCAGTGCATGGTTGCTACTCTATGGCTAAGAAATCCTGGTTGCGTGTTGTACATAATGTTTATATTGCAAAGATGATTCGTTTTAAAGCATGCATATTTTTGTACATATGTGAGACACTTAGCCCAATGTAATTCGATTCGGTGATTGAGGCTTAATTTTTAATTTGTAATTAGCCGATTAAAGAGTCTCGTGAATATGTCTTGAGTTGAGCATGTGCAATGAGTGTATAGTGAGGGTTTGTTTATTTCATGTTATTGTGAAATGTCTAGAACTTGCCTGGTGTGTATACGAAACGAAATGAAGGAAGTGTAGTGTGGGAAAGGATGGTAGGCGTTTCTTTGTTTAGCCTAATGTTTTTCTTTTTTTTTATATATACCCACCTTGGAAGATTAAATCCAGTTAGCCCATTGAGCCGTTAGCCTATTTTTTTCTTTTGTCAACAAGGTGTAAACCAAGATTAACCCCTTCTTTTCATTGTCCGTAAACCTAATCCGAAGCTCTTAAGCGCTCAAGAAAAATAATTTTCCCACAAAGGTAAATGAGTGAAATGATGAAAAGAAAATAAAGAGAGGAAAAGCAAAGGATGAAAAGAAAGAAAAAAGAGTCAAAGGTGCACTTGCCAGGCGTAAAGAAAATAAAGTGCTTAACAAATCTTTGTTGTTTGGTCTGGTGTGGGGGTTGCGTAAAGGAGTTGAAAAAAATTTGTAATTAAGAAAGACTCCAAGGTTGGGAAGAGGAAGAAACAACTTATGCCCAATATGATGGGACATATGGAAAAAAGCGCTTAAGGATGCTATTTGTTATTATTGGTTAGCCCAGTATATACTAGTTCCGTAGCTACATTACAACTCGTTAAGTCCTACGTGATCCTACATCACGCATCCTTATATTAGTGAGTGCACAATTAGAGGCAAGCTTATGGTTCATGACACAATGCATGTGGAATTCGTTTGGGAGAGTGAGTGAAATTGTGTGTGTTCTAGGACCCCGACATGAATTGTTGTAGAATTCATGTAATTAAAACAGGGAAACTTTATGTGTGAGGGCACATGTTGACGAAAGAATAAATTCGTGTCGGATATCTAGATCAGCTAATGTGCCCGAGTTTGCCGGCTATCGAGAGTCGATTTGTAATGCCCTGGGGGTGGTCTTGATATGTTTGATGGCAAGCAGTAATGATACGCCAGGCATGTTTTCTGATGATTTGTATGTAACAATCAGTGTAACCGTAGCTCGGATTGTCGAGCCAAAAGTAGCCATGATGGGATGTCAATTGCAGAGGTGTGGTAGGAGTATTGTTCAAGACGAACAAGATTCTAAGTGTGGGGTAGGAGGACTGGGGCATATTTATATGCCCAAGTGATACTCAAATGCATCGGTTTTTCCTTGTTTATCCAACAATGTTAGTACATTCTCGTGTAAATTGTAGGGAAGTGTGAATTTATACTAACCAACATGATTAGCGTTGTTTTGCAGGAAAAACATACTTTTATGGAGCTAAGATGCATGCCGGAGTGAATCGGAGATGGACTCGAACAGCAAGGAAGCAGCTGGAGAAGCAAGAAATAAAGAGGCTCTGCGATGGCCGCGACACGCTGCTATCGGGCGACGCATTCTGTCCGGGAGGATATAATTTCAAGAATTCCCGTAGAAGGTCCGGGCGATCGAAAGTCATATATCGTTGAATTAATTTCCAGATCTTGACATTCCAAAGGTAGGTGAAAGGCTTGCACCGTGGCACGCTGGGCATGCTCCGCGGTTGCATGCCGTGCCACGCTAGGGCAAATTGCCTGGACGGCTAAATTTCCAGCAGAGCCTCGCTGCTTCTGCACCGCGTGTCACGAGGCGCTGTTCAACATGCACTCCGTGACACGTTGCTTGTTATTCCCGGGAAAAAAATTTCCCTAGTATAAATAGAACACTTGGGTTCATTTTTAATTATTCTGACTTGGTGGAGCAAGAACGTGGGTTACAGGCAGCAGTTGAGAGGACGAAATTCTTAGGGTTTTCTCATCCTTCTTCAATTGTTTGTATGATTAACACTCATTTAACGATGTTCAATCCACAAAATGAGTGGCTAATTCCATTTTTGCCGAGGTTAGGAACAATTGTATTGAAATGTACTGTTGATTATTTGGTTGTTTCATCTTTTCTTCTATGGTTGTTCTATTTAATTCTTGTTCTCTGCACGTATTAACATCTCAAGCAATGTTAATGTAAATCCGAAAAGTCCGGTTTCACTCGAGAGGGCACGAAACTGGAAAGTTGTGAATGAATAGGATATGATCTTTTCTTAGTTTGGGAAAATTGAGAATTGATTTACCTCAGGATAGAAATATACCTGAAAGTCGTATTAGTCAAGTGTGGAATCGATTTCGTATGGCTAGAACATGAATTTCTTCATCGCGTAAATGTAGGTGGAAGGTTCATGATTTCTAAGTTGATTAAATACGAGTTTTAATCCATAGGCATAAGTTCCTGACTAGCAACTGGAGAAAAAGAGATAAACTAATGTATATCGATAATTAATTTCTTTACATATTCGTTTTAGCCTCAGCATGCTCATCTATAGTTCGACTCACTTGTATATTTATTTTAGCCTATATAAAATTAGATAACAAAATATAAAAACTTTTCTTTACATCGTTGTCCGCATTTTTAGAGTTACAGTAAATGACACTTGAGGAGATTTTAATTCTGCAGTCCAGTCCCTGTGGGATCGATACTTGGCTTACTTAAGCCACTTACTACTTGGTCGACCACGTGCACTTGCGTGTAGTCTCCGTGACACCAACAGTACCATGCCTCTAAAGTTGTCATCTCCTTAATAAAGGGTGGGTTGGACCTCCTAGCTTCAGCTGTAATTCCAGTATCCCAAATATACGACCCTACCAACTCTCATCCTAGGCTTTCCTATCAGCTACAGTAAGAAGGGGGCCTGTGGGAAGGACAAATTTCCTTTCATCTTTATGACGCCTATCATTTTTCTAGTCGCGTCATGGCAAAGGTAAAATAAGGTTTGCATCCTCCTCCTCAATACCTACCTCCCTCAAGAACATGGTCAAGAGACTGCCATGAAAATATTTCCATTTTACGCAATTGTCTCATGATCTTCTCATATTTTCATGAATCACAAGACCAAAGATGACGGTATTCCCTTTATCACATGTATACCAAGACAATCCGATCTCGAGTCACTTCTATCATCTGTGTCCTAGGAGAAAGACAACACACACCAACTTCACCAATACCTTTGCCTCCCTATTCAACAAGAAACGCCAATGTGGGAATGAGGCTTATTATGATTCCTCATCCAATGGGCGAATAAGTTCTCATCACATAAAGTGTGACGATGTCTCTCTATGGAGGTTCCTCCAGCAAGATGAAATACTCAGAAAGGTCTACTACAGGTGTCTCTAGGAAGGCATTGAACCTTTTAGCTATGAATCGCACCACTTGACCTCCGATCTTTACCTTAGTGCTCTCTCCAAATAGAGTATACCAATTTGCATAGAACTCCCTCACCAAAGTGAGGTTGCTCCTCTCCGACTTATTGAAGATATAACCAGCTCCTAACTCACGTATCTTGGTTCCGAATGGCCGAGAACTCAAGTGCCAAGTGGCCCTCATCAATCCAACTTCTCGTGTGCATACTTGGCTTATTTTTTGAGTGTTGAACTAGGTAAGCTCCATGAGGAGGTTTCAATGCTTCTCCAAATCTCGTCTGGACGGCTTTCAAAGCCAAAGAACCAGCCACCATTTTGCCTTTCCAAGCCCTCTAGACACTTGGATCTGCAACAATCACCTCCTTTCCTTTTGATTCATGGTGCCTCACAAGCAAAACTCAAGAACATCACAAAATTAATATATGAACAAAATGGCTAACTAATTAAGTGTTGAAGGTGCAAAATCCACCCCACACTTAATTTGCTAGCGCGCTTGTGAGAATTTGTCAAATGGACTACTCAAGAGTTCCTCCATCATTATCCAATCCCAATAATTCAATTTAATTCACTAACTCCATACTACACTAAGTTCATGAACTTTCTTCTTTTCACTCTCCTCTAACTTCAACTTTTTCAAGAATTCCTCAATGATGAGTTATAATTCACCAACTCACAAGGCTCTTAAGCGTGAGTTTTTTTCTTAGTTTAGAGTTGTTTATGTGGATTTTATGCCCATTTGCCTTTGCTGTATGCATGTCTAATGTGCGTAAAAGAGCAAGAAATGGAGAAAAAAGAAGAAAGTGGGATGAAATTCAGCACTCCACCAAAGATGACCAGTAAAACGATGGTCAAAAGATGATAATGACTCATTTATGGGAAACAAAGCCACCTGCCAACGCGAGTTTCCACCGCGACTTGCTGGTCAAGTCGCCAAATGACACCAACTTGCCGGATTGGAAGAGAAAAGAATCGGTGGTGCATGTATGGATATCGGTGAAATGCCGAATGAACCACCGAATGTTACTGGAATTCATTAAAAGTGCAGATAGAGTAGCCGGCGGTCCGCGAATTGCAACCTATGAATTACCGATACTTCCACCGATGTAATGTTGATCGTGGGCAAATTTGTCCAACATGGAAATAGAGAGAGAAGACATCCCATTTTTTGGATATATTCTAGAAAAAGTACACATAACTCATCAGCTTTCAATTTTTCTAGCTTTTAGAACATTCTCTTGGAAGAGAAGAAAGGGAGAATTTGATTGGTGGAATTTGAAAAGAACCATTCTCTTTTTCTTTTTCTTCTTCTTCTTAATAGCAAGACACTACCATTGTTCAAAACTACTTGTTGAACTTGATTTTTCTACTCTATTGGCTGAATTCAATGGGTTTATTGTTGAATGTGCTTTTGATTTCTTAATTATGAGTAGCTAAATCATTAACTGGAGGTGTGTGATGATGACTCGCTAATTAGGAGTGGGTATTGCTAGATTCATCTCAATATTGTTTAACTGAGTATAAATTGTTATCTTCCAATCTATAATTGAAGATCCATTGATACTGATGTGGGTCTAATTTTTCTTACCTGTTTGTTGCTTGCAAAAGAGGAATTAAGTATTGGGAGAGAATTTAATGGTGGGTATGATGAGAGATATACAAATTGGGCTAGAAATAACTAAATTACATTCTCAAATTCTAATTAATAGCTAATATCTAGAAATTAGTGCAGCTATTAATCCAAATCTGATCGGGTTGAGTTAATGATGTTTAGAGGTTTGAAAGAACTCTAGCAAAAGGTATTTATAAGGCTTAAGGGCATTAAATACCCATTTTCTCGAGATTATTTACACTAATTGAACTTATGAGATGACCTAGTATGACCCTATTTAGTTAGCATATCACCTACACCACACCTCTAGTCTTTCACATTCTTGTCAACAACCTTGGTAATTTTGCTATTGTAGTCAGCCAAATTAGAAGTTATATTCTATTGCAAATTTCAATCTCCCCAACCTCGTTTATTTATGTGTTATTCCTAAGTGCTGATAGCTAAATTCAATTTCTCAACCGACACTCATAATTATCATTCATTAATCCCTGTGGGATTTGATCTAGACATCTATAGGGATATTTGTTTTGATACAGTGACCGTTATACTCTTGTATGAAGAATATATTTTGGACGTTATCAAAAATGGGTGTCGCTGCCGTGACTAACGTTTGATATTCTTGTGTTGATTGTTACTTAAAATAGCTTTGCATCTTAGTTGGTTGGATGTGATTTGCTGTGCTTGTTAGATACCACAACCATATGTGTCATCACTCCCAAGAAGGGGATAGCTCAATGGAAGGAAACATGGAGCAACATGGAGCATGAGGAAGATAACAAGTGATGCCGGAGATTGCGAGAGCTATTCGCCGCTCACCCACGGTGGAATGCTGTGGCGGATGTCACAAGCACCATGATGCATTTGTTGCAAATGAAGGGACTCTTTGGGGTAAACAAGTGAGGACGCAAATCGTCATTTGAGAAATATCTTGAGATATGCGAGCCTTCAAAATCACGAACATAAGTCAAGAGTCTATCAAGCTAAGTGCTCTTCCCATTTTCTAACGTAAGAGGCAACGATGGGTTGGAAGAATTGCCTCGTGGTTGTATTACATCTTGGAATGAATTAACCGAAGCCTTTCTGGATCGCTTACCCCCATTGAAATGTTGTAGCCGAGGCATGACATCACAAAATTCAAGCAAAGAAGCTTGGAGAGCCTTTGAACGAGACATGGCTATTGTTCAAAGAAGGTTGCCTTTGTCCTGACCATGGCCTTCCTGATGGAGTGTTTCTCCAAAGCTTTTAATAAGCCCTCGACTCCATCAACAAATCCATTGCCAATAATATAGCTGGAGGGTCTATTATGGATCAAACATATGGGTTGGCTAAAGCTCTTGGATTTAATGACAAAGACAAATAGGGCCTGCACATGAGAGAGATAAATGTATCCACACATGACACGCCTCTAGTGCATTGGCTAGCTGAGTTGGTGGAAACGAGATGAAGAGGAGATGAAATCTTGCTAAAATGATGAAACAACCGGAACTAATGACTAAACATGATGGGGCAAAGGGCCCAAGGTGGTTAATGTTGTAGGTATGCTAGGTCCTTTGCAATATGAAGGAGAATTATCACCACCGATGTAAGGAGGAAGAATGCCAATACATGGGAAATCAAATGGAGGTCCTCGACCTGGGTTTCAAGGGACCAATCAAGGCCCTTGGCTCCCAAGGGACAGAAACCAAGGTCTGGAGGAACCGCATGCACAAAGGGAATGGCCCAAAGAAATGAAAAAATGGGGAAATAGAAAGAAGAATCAAGAGGGAGACCGTTACCACTGATGTTCAAACTACCCCTCCATAAGCTGGAAACGCCCAAAGTCAGTTAGGTGTGAGCGATGCAGGTAGCTCAAAAATTGAGGAGATGCTAGCAAGAGTCCTCAAGAAAGTGGAATCAACAGACAGCGGGGTCAAGGAATTGAAAGGGGAGGTGTCTAACCTTTCCCAAATGGTGAGCTCTCATTCAGCCTCCATTAAGTATTTGGAAGCTTAAATGAATCACTTGTCCATACAAATGAATCCCAGAATAATGAAGGGAGCACTCCCAAGACACAATGCCAAATCAAGAAAGATAGTCACGCATGCTATTATTACTAGGGAGGGTAAGTTGGTTGAGATGAAGAGTGAAGCCCAACGAGGCTAATGCTCCCTAAATCAAATGAAGAAATAAAGTTGGATGAGATGCCAAAGACACCAAGGAGCGTGAAAAGAGTGAAGAGGAAGTGGGGGGAAGGATGATGAAATCCTCACATTTTGATGAAGATGAGACGGGCATGAAGGCCTCAAATGATGACAAAGCTAAAGCAAGAGTTCCACCCCTTATCCACAATAGTTGGCTAAGAAAAAGAAGGACGGCCAGTTTAGCAAATTCATTGACATGTTCAGCAAATTTTCTATTAATATACTATTGGTGGATGCCCTTCTCCAAATGCCAGGATATGCTAAATTCATAAAGGAGCGCTGAAAAGAAGGTGGGTTAATGTGTAGGTATCAGGAGACGCACAATTGTAGTGCGATGATGATGAGCAATCTTGCCCCAAGCGGAAGACCATGGAGCTTTTACAATCCCTTGTACAATTGGGATATGTATGTTTAAGAAAGATCTATAACATCTTGGTGTCGCATAAATCTAATGCCCCTTATCATTTTCAAGAAGTTGGGACTTGGAAGCACAAAGCCTACGTCTATGAGGTTGCTCATTGCGGATCGTTCTGTGAAAAAACTTTTGGGGGTATTAGAAGATGTGTTGGTGAGGGTGGATAAATTCATCCTACCAGCTGATTTCATTATCCCCGACAGAAATGGGTGGAGGTACCACGGGGACAGCCAGGGTTTGGCGTGGAGCTAGGGGAAGCTCAAGTTCAAAGTTGATGTGAAGAAGTCACCTTCAAGTGTGTCTACACCGAAACTCCTCTCCGGGAATGCAAGGTGATCGGGTGTTGTAGAAAGAGGATGAGGATATAGGAATTGAGATAGAGGAGATGAAGTTCGAGGATGATCCATTATAGAAGAATTGCTAAATGAGAGCTATGTTGTGCCACGACGTTAACTAAGGAACTTCTTGGGAGGCAACCCAAGTGTCTTATTTGAGTGTTTTGATGTCTTTTTTTGTTTTTGTTTTGCAGGAAATAATAAAGTGAGGAGCAAGGTAGGAAAGTACCACAATAATGCAAGGGTGTAACACTCGGAGCGGCGAATCACCGATCCAAGTGCAAACCGTCTCCCGATACAAGAAGGAAGAGCTAGGAACATGAACATTTGACTGGCGGACATACGACGAACCGGCGATGTAGAAACGTGTACGGCCGGTCAACGTCGGTACCGCATGCATTACCTAAAGCATTGCGTGTCCAAGATGCTTACCTCATGAAGGACCGGCCGGCTCCAGCTTAGCAAAACCGCGCCACATGGTGAAACAGTGAACTGCGCATTATTACAAGGGCAAAAGTAAAGCAGCAAGCATTTGCCCGCACCCCGGCGAACCACCGATGTAACGCCGGTGGAGGTATGATTGTTTTGGAATTTAAATCAAATGTGGACCACCTGACCTCAAATACTTGCCTCGCCTGCCCTAAGCTGAATAATATTCCCTTAGATCCCCTTTACCATTTTCCCACACTCTTTTTGTCTTCCTAATACCCAACCTTTCCACTTTTCCATATTTCCTTCTTTCCCACCCTTCCATTTCCCGCCAACACATTAACTCACCACTACTACCCCACCTTCTCCTCAACCTATCACTATCTCACCTTCCCCATATAAAACCTCTCCCTTTCTTCACCAACATTCTCACTACACTCATCCACACTACATTCTCCTTCTACTACACAAACCTCCGCAACCGCTATTGTTGAATGTTACAAGCTTTTCACAAGCTAGTCTTTACAAGACTCCTTCCTAAAGTGTGGTAATGTATCCTTTTATGTTTTATGTTCTTATCAATGGCACATTAATTGAATTTTTCATGTGGCTTTAACAGGCCTTTCCCTTCCCTTTTAAGGCCTTTCCTTACCATTAGATTCATGGTTGATGCTCTATTTGTTGAAATATCTGAGGAATAAAAGTGTATAGCTGAAATGGGTGTGGGATAGGTGTGATATTTTTGTGGATTTGAATGTGGGTGAAGTCTCGAGTAACCCGATTGGATTGAAATTCCATGCTTTGGCCCATGATAGATTAGGTGATGCCATTCTTAAGGGTAAATCATCATTTGAGTCATTTTTCATGTGTAGAGTTGATGTTCCACTAAAATGTGTGTGGTTGTTTATACATGGGCAAATTCATTGAAATGTTTGGAATTGATTTGGGGATGACAATATTTGTAGTATTCGCTTCGTAGGGTTCTAAGCAAAACGCCGATAAAACGCTAGTCTAATTTATAGTTGGCTTCTGTGCCACTACTTGGATCTCGTGTTACATCGATAGTTCACGGAGAGGTACCGGTGACTTGCCGCCTTGTCTTCGGTAGACCATTGGTCTGCTCAGCATTCTGCCTCGCACGATGAGCTCTGCTAGGTCCGTGGATTCTTCCCTGCAAATTTCACAAAGGTGTTTTGCCGATGTTGTTGGTTCTTTAAATGATGGTTTTAATCTTTGCTTCTCATTTCACCTTTAAATAGCTTTATCTATTTTAGTTCAATTACATTGTGGCTGTCACTAACACCATGTTGTCGTAAATATGAATGTCTTCATCGAGGAACACCGGAGAGGGCAAGGTCGCAAGATCATCCACCAACAAGGGCAAGGGCAAAGCTAAGGCCTCCACACCACATGAAAACTCCAAAGAGGCCATCATATTCTGCGTGCCCTATATGAAGGAGCACTATGTCATATGCCGTGGCCGTCCATAACTCATGGAAGAGATTGATCTAACAGGTTGCATAGTGATCTTCCCAACATTGCCTCACCAATTCTACTACAGGCAATGGTACGTTTGGCAATCCTCTCCCCCAGCCTACCACCCCGCCTCTGGTACCATAGTTCTATGCTTCTTACCAGGCTAGGAAAGGATAGCATGAAACACAAACAGGGCAAAGTTGATGACTTCCCGTGTCTGTACCATCGATTGCTAAAGAGAGTGGAAGTCGACACGCTAGTTGCTATCAACTACTTATTTTGGAAAGATGAGATTAACTCTAGCTCGGAGTACAGTACAAGGCCCAGGTGGCGGACATGAAGGACCAATTCTCTTGGATAGCTCCCACCGCTGCTAGTTTATACACCTCTCGTAGGCATCATGAATGGTGAAATCTCTCTTCATGATCTAAAGTTCGAGGCTAAGTTATGGTTGGACTTTATCTATGACCGCGCTATTCCTTCCAAAAACGAGCAATGGGCCAGCTTGGAAACAGCAATTCTCATTGCCTGCTTCATGTCTGGAGTCCCCGTTAACTTTAGGGAGATTATGGCCCAACAAATAAAGTGGAAAGCACGATGCCAGGGGCACTTCCATGACATGCTGTCCTTATTTCCTGGGCTTGTTCTTACAAGCCGGAGTGCCTTGTTCCCCGGATGAAACCCTATCTCTTCTTCAAGAGTGATCGCCATAGAGACCGAAAAAGAGATGTTGAAGTGCCCATAGTTAAGAGGAAAAGACTTCAAACTTTTGGGTTGTCTGAGGGATCACTATCCCATGGGTCGAACCACTCACCGCATGCCCCAGATTTAAACATGCCCCATCATGAAGCACCAGGCCAAGCTTCATGTGACATGCCTCCATGGGGAGCATCTCCCCTCCTACATCCTCTCACAAAGTTGTCTCCATAGACTTGTGGGAAATGACCAACTCTCATAAGAGCCAACTTCAAAAGTTGGCTAGGATCCTCCCTACACTTATTGCTCAAACAGTGAAGAAAGATCTCAAATCTTTTAGCATAGCATCACTACATTGTGCAAATGGGTAGATGCAGTTGAGGGGACTGTCACTCCTCTCCGAACCGAGGTGCAGGTGAATTGAAAAGTCGAACATCAATAGAGGTGCCCGACATGAGTGCCTCTTGATGCTGCAATTGTGATCCCTCCACAGTTCAGGGGCCCATTGATGATCTGTTCGAGGGCTTGGGGGATGATTTTGATGGTCTAGGTGAGGCCGGTGGTGATGGTGCGTGTGATGTAGCCGATGATAATGAGGAGGAATTACCCACTCAGGGAGTCTTGCCCCTTTCCCTTTTTGCATGCATACATTGGGGACAATGTATTCTTAAGTGGGGGAGGGATGAGTGTTTGTTTGTTGGGGGGGTCATTGATGTTTTTGGAATTTTATTGATGTAGCCTTTGTCGGGCTTTTGTTTATTTTGTTTGTTAATTACATCCTCGCCCGTGCTTGCTATGGCAATGGAAATGAATGATATGATTAAGTTCTTGAATGTTGATGTGTTAGTGATAAAAAGGGGTCTTCGCTTTGAATTGATAATTTTTATGATACCCAAGTTTTCTTGTTTTCTTGTTCGCCTTGTAAATTGTAGGGCAAGAATAAAAACCCTAGGTATTTTTTTTATACCACAGTTCTTTTTCGAGGAGCATTCATTCGTTTTCTTCTTTTCTTTATCGAACCGCTGGTATTTTTTGATGAGATTGAGTGGCGATTTTCTTAAGGGAGAAATGTCATGTTATTTTTTACTCTTTTATGGAGCCGTTGGAGAGGCACCACCAAAAATTTTTGAAATGGAGTTTTAAAATAGGGCAGGGAAATGAAATGATAATGAACAGATGTTTGAATCGAGAACATAGCACTCTTGTCTTACATTGTAGATTCATTGCTTGACTTATGAATTTGCATGCTTCGATGTATTAAACCAAGATTTTATGTGGAGAATGACTTTTGTAGTCTCTTTAGGGAGTGATGCCTTTGTGTGGTAAGGACTTCTTTGTGAATCTCATGCACATCTTCTTGTCTAGAACTTTCCCCAAATGTGACTCAAGGAGAAATCCTAGATGTAGTTGCACTTAGAACACGACCTTAGGCCTCCTTTTGGTAGTTACTTCATCCAAAATGACCTCCTTGAGCATAAATCTTTGATAGCCAATGTTTGAGCCTCGGACCCTTTCTTGCAAACCACATTACAAGTCTACCATTTTTTTCTATCTTTCTTTGGCACCCATCCCTCCCTAATTGCTAGTAATAAACAAAAAATGAGGGCTTCAAGGAAATGAACCTGGGGAGAAATAAGAAAATGAATGCTAGATGAGGCAAAGGCCTAAGTTTGGGGATTTGCAAGAGAAAGGGGGAAAATGAGAACGTCAATGTGAGGTAGCACCAAAATTGTGATGAAATGAATGAATCATGGGGTTGAAAAACCTCGAATCATCAGAAGAGAAAAGAATGATAAAAAAGGTGTTGTCTCTTGCATACAAAAGGCTAATTGTGGAATTCATGGGTGTTAAAAGGGTGGTTGGTGTTACACAAAGGATGAAGATAATGAACAAGGAGAAATAAGGTGGAGTAATTTCACAAGATAATGGGATGTTGAAAGGTGTTTATAAAAGGCATTAGGGAGGCATTAGTCACTAAAGATAAATATTTATCCTATCCTCACCTAGCCTACATCATGAGCCGCAAATCCTAGGTGATTTTAAGTAGTTTCTTTATATTATGGCGAGTTACATGAAGGGAAAGCCTATGGGTCGAGTTGGGTGCATGCAGATTTGTTTTGGGAGAGTGAGTGCAATCTTATCTTTGTAAAATCCCTTGTGTGAATGCATTGAGTCATGAAGAAAATAGGGATTCTCTCTTAGGTGAGTGGCATCACCCCTTTTGAGGGCACAATTACATTAAAGGTAAATTTAGAATAAGGCATGAGAAGTGCGAGCTCTCAGGAAAGTTTTGAATGTGCAATGAATATGAATTAAGTTGTTATGTGTATTTCATGGATAAGCAATGCCCTTGTTTTACAAAATAAAAACTCTTGTGAATCATGTTTAGGAATGGTGGTAGCTTCTTGAAATATCTTCATTACCCTAGTTTTTAGGGAATTCTCTTTTTTCGGTGAGATTGGTGAGCATTTTTGGGTTGTCATAGACCAGGTGGTTGTTAATGTTTAAACTTGGGCGTGGAGTGGCATGTTTTTCAACTGATGATAATTGTATTACTTGAGGACAAGCAATTATTCAAGTTTAGGGATTTGATGAGTTGGTAATTCACTAACTCATTAGGCTCTTAAGCCTAAGTTTTTGCTTAGTTTTTTGAGTTGTTTATGTGTCTTTTATGCCCTTTTTGCCTTGTTGCGCTGCTGTGAGATATTCAATGTGTAAAGAAAAGAGCAAGAAATGGAGAAAAATAAGAAGTGGGATGAATTGGCGCTCCACCAAAGAAGACCGGCGAAATGCCGATCAAAAGTCGATAAACACTGCCTCTGGGAAACAAAGCTACCGGCAAACGCGGGGAAGTTTCCACCTAGCGACTCACCGGTCAAGTCGCCGAATGACACCTGAACTTGGCTGATTGAAGAGAAAAGAACTGGTGGTGCGCGAGATTAGTTAAATGCCGAATGAACCGCTGAAGGTTACTAGAATTCATTGAAAATGCAGATAGTGTAGCCAATGGTCCGCAGATTGCAACCGGGGAACCGCTGGTACTTCCACCAGCCTTAACGCTGATCAGGGAAAATTGTCCAGCATGTAAAAGAGAGAAGACACCCTATTTTTTTGGATATATTCTAGAAAAAGTACTATGTACTCATCAGCTTTCAATTTTTCTAACTTATAGAACATTCTCTCTTTGCACAAAAGAAAGGGAGAATTTTGATTGGTGGAATTTGAAAAGAACCATTCTCTTTTTCTTCTTCTTCTTCTTCTTCTTGATAGCAAGGTACTACCATTGTTGAAGACTACTTGTTGAACTTGATTTTGCTACTCTTATTATTGAATTCAATGAGTTTATTATTGAATGTGCTTTTGAATTTCTTAATTATGCGTAGCTAAATCATTAAGTAGAGGTGTGTGATGATGAATGCTTACTAGAGTGGGTATTTCTGTAGCCATCTCAATATTGTTTAACTAAGTGTAAATCTATTAGATTCTCTTTGAATCTATAATTGAAGATCCATTGATATTGATGTAGGTCTAATTTTTCATTGATTGTTGCTTGCAAAAGAGGAATTAAGTATTGGAGAGAATTTAATGGTGGGTATGGATGAGAGATTGTGAAATTAGGCTAGAAATAACCAAAATTACATTCTCACTCCTAATTAATAGCTAATAGCTATTGAAGGCAAATTAGTGTGGCTATTAATCCAAATCTGATCGGGTTGAGTTAATGGTGTCTAGTGGTTTGAAAGAACTCTAGAAAGAGGTATTTATAAGGATGAAAAGAATTAAATACCCATTTTTTCGAGATTATTTACAATTAATTGAACTTATGAGATAATATAGCATGACCCTATTTAGTTGGCATATCATCTACACCACGCCTCTGTCTTCACTTTCTTTTCAACAACCTTGGTAATTTTTCTATCGTAGTCAGCCAAATTAGTTATATACTATTAAAATTTCAATCTCCACAACCTCGTTCATTTCTATGTTATGCCTAAGTGGTGCAAGCTAAATTCAATTTCTCAATCGACACTCATAATTATCATTCATTAGTCCCTATGGGATTTGACCCGATATCCATCGGGATATTTGTTTTGATACAACGACCATTTATACTCTTGCACAAGAGTATATTTGACGTTATCACTCAACTAGGTCATCCCTCTCACTTTCTCCTCCAATTCATAATTCAAGTAATCCATGTATATAAGTAACAATATTCAATTCAATCAGCAAGCCAAGTAATTTACTACCATCCAATATGAACTAATCAAGAAAATTCACTAACCAAGCATTTAGCATATTCAAGAATTTAAAGCTAATGTATTCTCTCTACAATTAATGCATCTACCCACCAATATTCAAGAATTTAATCACTAACCCTCGTCATCCCCACAAGTTCAAATCACCACATTCAACCAATAATCAAGCTACCTAGCAAAAATAACATACAATCATAAAGAATTTAAGACATTAAGCTTATAAAACCCAAAACATGAAATTCAAGATTTTCACTAATAATAGTGATTTTGGATTCTAAATCTTGGGGGAAGAGGGGTGGGGAGCATGCTCTCATCATTAATCCAATAAGAGAGAAGAAATATACTTTACTAAATTTTGAAAGATGAGAGCTTCACCAAAGATTTGGAGAATACAACAATGGATGGGGAGGGGAAGGGGAAGCTACGGCTAAGGGGAGAGAGAAGGGAGGAAAAGAACGAAGAATTAAATGAAGAAGTGGGCATGGGCTTATGTAATTTTGGGGTCTTTTTCAGTCAATATTGACCCAAATTGACCAAAACTTTTCATCCAGCAAGCCCCTAGTGTGCCGCCCCCTCTGTCTCATTTACAGACTAGGAAAAAAACTTTTCTCTGGAGATAAGGGACTGGCGCAGCGCACCACCAATAGCCTCACTAACAAAAAAATTTCTCTAGGATTTAACT
This sequence comes from Datura stramonium, assembly GCA_018107945.1. NCBI lineage: Eukaryota > Viridiplantae > Streptophyta > Magnoliopsida > Solanales > Solanaceae > Datura > Datura stramonium. Next base: position 29,481 of record JACEIK010008279.1, read on the forward strand.
CCCGGGTGCCTAATTCCAGGCATCTCACTCATACTTACCCTTTTTAGCTCAATGTCCCAGCTTGTTCTTGCCTCTTACGCCCTATTCATCTCTACAAACAAAGAAAAATATACAAAATGTTAAAAGGATGGGTTGCCTCCCATGCAACGCCTGATTTAACATCACGGCATCACTATGGTCCCTATCACTCCTTCATTCGAGTGGACTACTGACCAGATCAAGGATCCGTTAAACTTTCATGAAGCACTTGCTGCTCCACTAACTAATTACAACTCCAGGTTCTTCTGTCAGCTTCACTTTGAAGTCCTCATAGTGCGGTGACTGTGCTGCTCTAACACTTCAAACACCACTCCCATAGACTCATAGACATCTTGCCCGGGATCAACATATGATGTTGTCGGTGGTGGATAAAAATCCTTTCCTAAAATGAGGGGAATTGCTGCATCTAGCTCATAGTCCAGATTATAAAGTCCATCGTGGTAGGATGAAAATTCCATATTAATCAAGACATCTTCAATGATTCCCTCAGATAGGCCGTAGATCATCCGCAAGCTACAATGTCACTCGTGGTAGGATGTACTTCACCTAATACTAGTGTTCTAAATAGGATGCAGGCATCAAATTGATGCTCGCACCTATATCACATAAGGCCGAACCAACTTCCATTCTCCCAATAGTGAAAAGGACGGTAAAGCTCCTTGAGATCCTTTAACTTTTAGGAATTTTCTTGATTCTAGAATTGCACTCTTCTGTAAGAGTCATGGTTTCAAACTATGTATGCCTTCTCTTATTAGCCATGATAATCAGATAATTGGCGTACTTTAGGACTTCCTATAAAAGTCCAATGCTGAAATATCTACATGAACCCGCTTTAACAACTCAAGAAAAATTATTGTAGTTTGTGTCCTTGGCCTTCTTCTTCAACCATGGAATGAGGGAGGTGATCTAGTGTAATACCCCAAAAGCCCAAAGATCAGACCTGGGAGTTGAAATGGAGAAAAACAGAATTTTCGCACCAAGTCACAGGACGAGCTGTCCAGTGGGACTGCCAAGCAAACACCACGAAGTTGTTAAGTGACTCTCGTGGGGAGGGTTCACCATGATTGAGTTTATGGTATTTGAGGTGGCTGGGTGTGACCATGAGTCGTCAAGTAATCCATGGTCAGGCGGTGCTTGGAGGAGTGAAAATTTGGGCAGTGAGGATCTAATGACTTAGTCACCACGAGTCGTTGGGCACACCACAAATCATGGAGACCCTCAGAAGGTGTGGTGTGACCAGTTGTATGTAATAAAATGGCGTAATTAATGAAATATGGTCCATGGCATGAGTCATCCACCCGTGGGGACTAGCAAGGTGTTTTTTCCTATGAATTTATTAAGGGTTTTTCTGTAATTTCAAAGTTTATAAGGCCTAAACTACATCATTTTGAGCTCAGACTAGTGTGTTTTAAGAAAGGTTAAGTCATTTCATGTCACGCCCGCCTTGGGGGTATGACCGGCACTCCGGTGCCCTACTAGGACTCCGAATCGCTAGAATTATTGAGCCTAAGCACATCCGTACCACTGGCTCTAACTCGATTTACTAATCAACGGGCTATATAGCTTCTGTAAAAACCCACCGGTCAGGTTAGGCCTATAGCCACCCTGCATAACAACAACAAATAACCAGAATTTTTAATATAAGGGAACCTATGTGGGCCGACACAAGGCCACCATGCCGACTAGTCACTTTTGAATCAAATAAGAGATGCTAGTATCAAATACGTGACCGACAAGGTCACCACTAATAATCGGATAAGGCCCTACGCGTCAACATTAACAAACTAAACATACACATGTGGCCCCACATGACCGCACAACTCAACCACAAGGGAGATATATACACAATCCGCAAGCCTCTAAGAAAACCGGAGATAAGATGGTCGGGACAGGCCCCGGCCTACCCGTACTATACAACAAAAGAAAGGAAATAGACTTCTAGCTGTCTAGCTCACAGACAAGGAGCCGATAACTCTGCGCTGGCTAGGATCACGAAAGGGCCTGGCCTCATCTATAGTACCTACAGCAAGTAATGCAAATAACAACGCACGCACTACACTGTACCGTAGTATGTAGCAACCTAACATAACTCAATATAAGCAACAATACTAGTAATTCAATGGCGTAGCATTCAAGCTGTCTCGACTAGCGGAATCTCAAATAAGCTTATTTGTACTCAAGGTAAGGTAGAAGCATACCTCGCCGGCCATGGCGACCGCTGTCTATCAACTAATAGATATCATGTATATACAATATATATAACATACAAGGACCTATACCAGCCCCCATAAGTCCAAGGCGCCAACCAACACACAAGCCTATATACCTCATCCGGTCAAAACCATCCAAACTTAAATCACTCAACTCATCTACCAACTACGAGCACCTCTATCGGCCCCCTGGGTCTCCAGCTCGGACTATGACCTCTGATATATGTAACTGTGTCTGAGCCCGGCCGACTCCCCGTACTCAACTCGTACTTGTACTCGTACTCCGTACTGCATCGCACTCGTGCTTGCAATGCTATGCTGATCAGCCTCATATGGGGAATGCTCCATCCCATCTTTGTCCTCTAGCGGACGGCATACCACTTGGAGGGCGTATTCCCACCCTCGCCGGTGGGCTCACGCTTACCAACCTGGGGCGTGGGAGGACGCTCAAAGGGTGCCCACATAACACAAACAAACCCAACAAAAAGTAATCACATTACAACAAGCATGTTCAATATGAAAATACCATCCATGTTTTGATATACGAATCTGCTATTTTCTCTGTATTAAACCGATTCTCATACCGAGCTATACCGTATCTGAAATATTATCCGACCGTCCTGATATTGCTATACTAACTTTTATTATGAATATAACATAATACATAAAACATGCTTGCTGGATTCATACTGAACTCGATTCTCAACTTCTAGGTTCTTTCTTCTATAGTTCATGTTATTTGCTATACTGATTAACTTACCGAAGGAACTAGCTTTACATACCTTCGCTCGGATTTCCCAACTAACTAGCGTATTCTACTAAGCATCTTCCTCTATTTCTCCCAACCGTATTCATATATATATATATATCACTAGAACTAATGCTAATATTCTGAAAGAAAATATCACTTAATATATATATAGCCCAATTTGGCTTATCGAAAAATGGTCGAAAACTCGGGCCGTTTCTGAAATGGGCGAGAAATACTCACTTTAGGGCCTAGGAGTATATTGACACTAATTTGGAGCAATCTCCACTTACCTTAGATCGGTAGGACTAAGATTCGCCAGGCGACTTTCACGAAACTAACTCCCAGGAATGCTCCTGCAGCTTAATACTTCACTAGCCAAGATTAATTTGAGTTTGGACCGCGTTTAATAGCGTAAACTATATGAAATTTTGCTGAATCTCCTCGTGCCCTCTCGTTTTTCGTTCGTTTTGAAACAGAGGGAGTAAATGATTAAAACTGAAGTGGGAGGCCATTTTATTCTTGGGACTTTGATTTATAAGTCGCATTCATCGAATGCGATTTATATAAGTCGCATTTTACCTTATGACGCGCCGACTTGGCTTGTCCGGTCCCTCCCCGGCCCTTTTCTCGCACGTATGGCATTCTATAACTCTTAACCAATATGAATAGGCCATCTACATGTTAAGAATTTACACGGTGTAACATCCTCCCCCCCTTTAAGAACATTCGTCCTCGAATGTAAACTTCTACTTGCAAAAATTTCAACTTATTTGACTTAGTTTGAAAAATTCTTTGGTAGAGTTTCCCTTGTAATATGGACTATCTCAAAACTCAAAATACGTAAAAGTCCAATACAGGTACTCCTACACAATACAATAGCATTCATTAGACAAAAGATTGGAGTCGGTTATTGTTCGGCTGTCTGGATGACTACACTAAGTGCAGGTGGTCGAACAAGTAGTAAGTGGCTCGCGGCCAAGTATCGATCCCACAGACCGGACTACGTAGCAAAATCACCTCAAGTGTCAATTTACTGTAACTCTAAAAATGCAGACAACAATGTTAAGAAAAGTTTTTATATTTTGTTATCTAATTTTATACTAAGGCTAAAATAAATATACAAGTGAGTCCGAACTATGAATGTGGAGCATGCCGAGGCTAAAACGAACATGAAAGAAATTTATTATTGATACAAATTGGTTTATCTTTTCTCCGGTTGCTAGTCGGAACTTATGCCTATGGATTAAAACTCGTATTTAACCCAACTTAAGAATCATGAACCTTCCACCTACATTTCTGATAAGAAGAAATTCATGTTCTAGCCATACAAAACCGATTCCACACTTGACTAATACTACTTTCGTGTATATTTCTATCCCGAAGGTAACCACCCTCAATTTTTCCAAACTAAGGAGAGATCATATCCTATTAATTCACAACTTTCCAATTTCGTGCCGTGTGAAACCGACTTTTTGATACATTAACATTGGCCGAGACAATGTGCAAGAAGAACAAGAATTAATAGAACAACCATGGAAGAAAAGATGAAAACCAAATGATCAACAATCACATTTCAATACAATTGTTCCTAACCTCAGCAAGATGTGAAATTAGCCACTCATTTGTGGATTAAACATCGTTAAATGAGTGTAAATCATACAAACAATTGAAAGAAAGGAGAAAGGAATAGAGAAAACCCTAAGAATTTCGTCCTCCCAACTTTCTCGTAACCCACGTTCTTGCTCCACCAAGTCGAATAATTAAAAATGAACCTAAGTGTTCTATTTATACTGGGTGAGAATTTTTCCCGTATCAACAGTAATTGCTGGCTGAGTGCATTACGAGATCAAGCCTCGTGACACGGTTCAAAACGTGGAGGCTCTCTCGAATTTGGCCGCCCGTAGTTGTCCCCAACGTGGCACTACATGCAACGCGGAGCTTGCCCAAATATGCCACGTGTAGGAAACGCGCACCTTCACCGGGAATGTCAAGATTTGATGTACTTAGGGTCCAACATGCCACGGCACAATCAAGGACCCTCTGGAAATCCTTGCAATTAAATCACCCGGACAGAATGCATCCGCGATGGCAAGGTGACACCGCTCCATCGCTTGAGCTCCTTTTTATTTCTTGCTTCCTCTGCCAATTCCTTGCTCGCTCCCGAGTCCATCTCCGATTCCTCCCTACATGCATCTTAGCTCCATAAAAAGTATTTTTCCTGCAAAACAACGCTAATCATGTTGGTTAGTATAAATTCACACTTTCCTACAATTTACATGAGAAAGTACAAACATTGTTGGATAAACAAGGCAAAAACGATGCATTTGAGGGATTTACTTGGGCATATAAATATGCCCAGAAATACTGCTTCACACTTTTAAAAATCTTATCTGTTCTTCAATAATAAATTATTACTAATCAATATGCCTATCATGCCATTTTACACATCTGAGCTACGGTTATACCGATTATTTACATAACAAATCATCAAGAAAACATGCATAGTATCATCATTTTATATTGACATTAAACATATCAACCTCCTAGACTTCAAGAATCGACTCTCACTCGAGGCAAACTCATGCAAATTAGCCGGCTCAAGATATCCGACACCTAATTCATTCTTTCACAAACATGTGCCCTCACAACACAAGAGAGTCCCCCCTTTTTAATCACATGACTTAAAGCACTTCATGTCGGGGCATGCACACACAATTTCACTCTCTCTCAAAAGAATTCACATGCATCGTGTTATGAACCATAAGCTTGCCTCTAGTGTTTAACTCCACTAATATAAGGACGCGTGATGTAATATCACATAGGACTTAACGGGGTTTAGGGAATGTAAGCTACTAACTAGTATATACCACAACCAATAATAGCAACTAGCATCCTTAAGCGCTTTTTCAATACATCCCATCACCTTTCCGGGCATAAGTTCTTCCTTTCTCCTCCAAATCTTGAAGTCTTTCTTAATTTTTGTCCCTCGCTCTTTAAGCACACAACACAATTTAATTAACCACAAAGATTAGTTATGCACTTTATTTCTTTAAATCTGGCGAGTGCACCTGTGACTCTTATGTTTTCTTTACTTTCATCACTTTGCTTTTTCCTGCTCTTTATTTTCTTTTTTCTTCACCATTTCACTTTACACCGTGGGAAAATTATTTTTCGAGCGCTTAAGAGCTTCGGATTAGATTTACTGGGACAATGAAAAGAAAGGGTTAAGCTTATTTACAATTTTTCATAAAAAGAAAAAATAGGCTAAAGGCTCAAAGGGCTAACTAGATTTAACATTCAAGGTGGGTATGAAAGAAAAAAACTTTAGGCTAAACAAAGAAACGCCTACTCCTTTCCTACACTACTACCTTCCTCCATTTCGTTTCGTAAACATAACAGGCAAGTTCTAGACACTTCACAATAGCATAGAATAAACGACACCTCGCTAGACACTCATTGCACATGCTCAACTCAAGACATATTCACATACTCTTTAATCAGCTAATTACAAGAATTCAAAACTAAGCCTCTAATCACACCGAATCGAATTCTATGGACTAAGTATCTCACATATGTACAAAATTTGCATGCTTTCATACGAATCACCTTTGCATTCTAAACATCATGTACAACACGCAACAAGAATTCTCAGAGCTATAGAGTAGCGACATGCATGGGATACAACCAACAAACCAAACATTTAAAGACAAAAGCCAATTCTATCGACTACATTTCCCTAAGACTCACAATATCCATCCATCATGGGGAACGGTCACTATTTACGACTTCGGTTCAATGGGACCCTTCTCAGAAAAGAACCGAAACAAAACTCCGAGAAACCCAATAACAAAATACTAATGAAAATTTTTTAAAAATATCGATGATTTCGACCAAAACTATTTACACACCGGCTAACATTCCATAGCACACATAGCTTTCTAAAAGATATTACAATAATAAACATACACACAAAAACACAAAGGTCACAACTTTTTAAGCACAACAACAGAACATGCATATACATACAAATCAAGACAAAAACCAGCACCACCTAACTACCCCCACCCCACACTTATAACTGAACACTTTCCCCAAAGTGTTCATACAATAACAAAACACAAAAGTGGGTGGTGAAACTCCCGATCAATCAAAGTATCTCCACTTCTTCAATGTGTGCCGCTCATCTCCCCATGTCCGAATCTCCCCGCGTCCTCCTCCGACTCAACATCGGACTCGCGACGTGTCTCCTCATCCGTGGGGACATCATCATCCACGGGCTCCATAAAAGCCGGGCCCACCCGACAGAGCTCCTCGGCGTTTACGCCGAAAGGGTAATCTAGGCCGAGCTGCCACACCATCCTCTATCGCTGGCCTCCCGCCATGCGCAGCCTGGGAGACCAGATCCCGAACATGGCCATGTATCATCATCCCGAGCATGTCGCTCGGCTAGTGTAAGAACTGGGTTCGTGAGTGGTGTCGGGTGCCTTGGCTCCTGTGGGACGTCCACGCGTACGCCTCTCCATCTCGCGGGATATAGTCCAGGCCTCTTCCACCACATCTGTGCCCCTCAACGTGGTCACAGTAATCACAACCTGTACCTGTGCCCTTGGTGCAAGCGCCTCTTCATGGCGGATATTATCACCACCCCAACATTTAACTCCAAACTCTTTGATCGTGGCATACACTAGGCATACGCGATCCTGTGTGACATCCGCCATGTGCACCCCCGAATCAAGCAAACACACACCATCTTCAACCAGATCCTCGCTTCCCTATTCATCTGTGAGTAGGGCAATGTCTGATGGTAGCCCCTCTCCTTATGCCTGCCCGCAGGTTATCGAACGGCTCCACACAATGTGCGTCTCGATATCCTCATATGGTGGAGGATATTCAGCCAAGTCTGGAGTACATGGGCACGTTGTTCTACGCCCGCATGGCATTCAGGTGATGAGGCTCAAGGGTGAAATCTGGCCCTTATTTTGATGGTGTGATTCGGTGGAGCGTCGGGTTCCAATCCTGCATAGAACTCCCGAATCAAGTGCAGATTGCACTCCTTGGGCTCTTCAAAGATGAAGGCAAATTTCACAAAGGCCGCCAATCCTAGTGTACAATGCGGGGGAACTCCCGTGCCAATGGCTCTTTGGGTAATGTGCTCCTCAGGAAGTACTTGTTCTCCTTTGTGCTTTGTGTACCATTTCTTCCTTCTTCTGTCACCCACTGTTCTCGTATTGCGGCGTTGGCCGCATGGAACCGCTGGGTGCCGGGCTGAACTGCTGCTCTGGCCTAATCCTCTTCTACCGCGCCCGATGTAGATGCGCACTTCCCTTTGTCTTGCCTCGCTGACATCGTTCCTGTCAAATAGAGCAGACAGTTCCAATGTCAGTCAATTTTATACTTAGCTTCGACTAAGGCTGGGTTAGGCTAGGCCACCCACAATTTAGTCTTCAGCCACAATTTCAAAATTATAAAATTAAAAAACCAAAAACAAACACAAACAAACAATTAAAAAAACAAAAACAAACTACAAACGACGTGCCTTCTACATTCAGAGAATTCGACGGTATAAATTCAATTGTACTACTCAGACTTCAAAATAAATACTAATTGCATATTACCATCGATCATACTTTTATACAAAGCACATAGCAATGAAAAGAAAAGAAAAAAAATGACTAACTATTTACCTACACAAACCTATGCCATCCACCCATTTCTTGCAAGCTACAATTTTCACTCCCCAAAATCTGTCTCTTTTAACATATTAACATATAATACTACCAACTCATCTCACCCAACATATACAAACCAACAAGAATTCACACTTCAACAAGTTTTTCCCTTTTTCATGTTCAATTGCAAGCCCTAGTCACAATTTTGCAAAAACCCATCAAGCTTATGTCTACGTCGTTTCATGCAATCAGAACACGTTATGAACATTCATGAACAATAACTTGAATGAATTTAAATCACTTCTACCTAGCGTAAGGTTTACTCATACCATGCTCAAAATCGAAAAAATTTAACTCAAAATTGAGACAGAGTTGATGAACATACTTTTAATTCAAGAACGAAGAACTGATGAAATTTGTACCTAAGTCCGTGGCACGTTGAGGGAGAGGGTTCTTGGGAGGGTTGTCGCGAGGGGATGAAAATGAGAGAAAATGAGGGGAAATCAAGTTGTGGTGATTTCGCGCGGTTACCCGGTGACCCGGCGTGACCTGACGCAAATGGTTATACTTCAACGTGTCACTTGAGGGTAACGCGGTGCACCCTCCGTGACATGGGGTTATCGCGCAGGCGTTCTGGAATTTGCACACCTAGAATTAGCTTCAAATGTCACGGAGGGTAACGCGGAGGCCCTCCTCCGTGACACGGAGCCGACGCAGGCCTACCGTTTTGCCACTTTTCAATTTTCTTACCTCGTTTTTCTCCTTTGCGATCCTTTGCATGGCCCTCCGATCAACCCGAAATTTATCTCACCATAAGAAATTGGTTAGAATCCCAAGGTTTGAAAACACAACGCAATATTTTATTTTTATATTTACACACATATATATTATTATAATTTTTTTCTTTTTTTTTTCTTTTCGATTTTTTTCTTTCTTTTTTTTTTTCTTCTATCTGGCATATTCATAAACAATGAATTCACGGTTGCCTCGTGCATTGCCTGGCTTACCGTCGCGGCTCGACGTCATTCACGCTCAATCTGCCCCTAGGGTGACGGACGTCTTCTCACGATTTCCATCCTCACCCCGGTCAAGCTTGCCCCCTTTCGTGGGGTCGCCCCATTAATTCTCGAGACTCAACGCCCGAGCAACACGCCTGCTTAAGCACGCTGATCACCGAGAGTTCCTCGTACATGGTCGGGAGCTTGGTGGCCTTGGTACACATCGAACACCTCCACCTTGTCGTGTCGCATAGTTAGCTGCCCCGCAGCCTACATCTATTAGCGCTTTCCAGAGCCAAGAAAGGACGTCCCAACAATGGGACTTCCGCCTGCCTGCAAAAGTCCAAAGACAATGAAATCTACCTAGAAGATCACCGGGAGCCGATTTGCACCAAGACGTCCTCCACAATACCGTCTCGGTCTTGCCAAGGGGAACTATCCGTTGAGCCGCAAGATTCACTGCGTGTTGGTCTAGGACTCTAGCCCCAACTTCTGGAATACCGAGGTCGGCATCAAGTTAATGCTCGCTCCCAAATCACATAACTGGGCGATCTCGGATACTCGCCCAATTGTCAATTGAATTGTAAAGCCCCAAGGGTCCTTGAGCTTTGTGGGCAATCGGTTCCGTATCCGGGAAGTGCACTCGCAAGCGCCACCATGGCATACTCCGTCAACTCCAATACTTTTTGTTCGCGCCACGATGTCCTTCATGTACTTTGCGTACTTCGGCACTCACTCGCAAAACACGATAAGAGGTAAGTTAATGTGTACCCTGCTTAAGCACTCTCCATGAACTTTTTTGAAACACGCCTCCTCCTTGTGTTTCTTTAATCGTTGAGGGAACGGGAGTGGAGGTCTTTCTAGTTCAAGATCCTTTTTCTTCCCTCTCTCATCACTTTGCTCCTCTCCATTTCGCGTCGTTTCCCGACTGCTGAGGTGGTCTTTCTCGGTTCCACTCCTTAAGCTGCAAACCACTTTTTGTGGTCTGTGATTCACCTGTTTTGGGGGCTGGGGTCTCGTGTCGGGCTGAAATCCTCCTCCTCTAGCCCGTGTTTTGGGCTCCAAGAACCGCCCAAACTAATACTCCAGCTTTGGTAGCTAACTGATTATTTCCTGACCCGGTCGCTAATTTAACATAGTCATCCTGCAATTTAGCTTGGTTAGCTATCATCGTCTTGAACATCTCCTCAACGCTGCGTGATGGTGGTAGAGGAGGGGCATTGTTGCTTCGTATTCGCAGGCTGATAGTTCTCAGCGCCTCCTTGATTCCCTTTGCACTCCCCGACTCGAACTCGCCCTTGATGGCTGTAACTACCCCAAGAGAAATTCTAGTGATTCCTCCCCGTTAGAATTGTAGTCGTTACCATACCGTTGGTGATTATTCCTTTGTGCATTGCCACAAGTTCACCGGTCGTGATTTGCTCCACAACACTTCACTCGAGTGTCATTACTTCCCGCACACTTCACACCAAACCGCCGCACCGCATTCACTGGGCTTGAGATTGATTCATGCTCATGTTACCGGCTGGCGTCGAGCTGATTCCCGCAAGGCAAATGACCAGGCAGCGATAGCTGTAAACCCATCCACTTCTAAGACTCCAATGCTTTCCTTGCTCCTCCCCTTGAAGAGTCCGCATTCCACTCCGGGATTTCCCCGCGAAATACGATTCAACAGTATGGGCTGCCTCATCATAAGTCTTTCTAATGCTTGTCCCCACTGGCAGAGTTCAAAGAAGATTTTTTTTGTGTTCCAAACCTCAATAAAAAAGTGTGCACCAGCACATCATTGGATTGGTGGTGATGAGGAAATCCCGGCTAGTCAGCCGATTTGAATCTCTCCCAAGCTTGACATGTATTCTCCCCTTCTCTTTGTTTAAAACTTAGAATTGACTTTCTAAGTCTTGTCAAGCTTACCCAAGGAAAGAACCCATTAAGAACATTAATTTGACAAGATCATCCCACGTGGTTATAGAATTTGGTGGCTCATTTTCAACCACCTTTTGGCTTCTCCTAAAAGTGAAAATGGGAACAATGTAAGCCTGACATAATCTGCTGACACTCCAAGGGTAGATAAGTGTCACTTATCTCCAAAAAAGTTTTGAAAATGTTGTTGTGGATCCTCGTGAGGGAGACTCCAGAATCGCCCGCTTGTGTGCGTGAAGAATTGCACCATGTTTCGTTTAAGCTCAACCTCCCTCCCGGCTCGAAAGCCTTGGTGAATGCTAGATGTAACATTTCTAGCATGTGGGATTGCCACATCGCTAACCGGCCTAGCTGCATTTCCTCGGCACTAACACGTCGCAATAAGTGGTGGATCTCGTGGTTGCTCTAGATTGTTTGTCCGAGCAACTACATGCTTCCTAGAGCTTCTCTCCGTTGGATTATGGAATGTCTTTCCGGCTCTAAGAATGGATCCACCAGCCTTCTTGTCTCTTGCCAAAGGTTCACCGGTAACTGCTATCTGCAAAATACAGGCTACACTAAGTTGTCAACACTAAAATAAAGAAAAGCAAACTAACACTTTAAGAAAAAATATAATTTCGCCAATCGCAGTCCTCAAAGAACGGCGCCACAAACTTGTTCGGTTGTCTCGGATGACTACACGCAAGTGCACGTGGTCGAACAAGCAGCAAGGTGGCTCAAGTAAGCCAAGTATCGATCCCACAGGGACTGGACTACCAGTGTGGCAAAAATCATCTCAAGTGTCAATTTACCGTAACTCTAAAAATGCAACACAACAATGTAAAGAAAAGTTTTTTATATTTTGTGATCTAATTTTATACTAAGGCTAAAATAAATATACAAGTGAGTCTCGAACTATGAAGGAGAGCATGCTGAGGCTAAACTAACATGTAAAGAAATTTATTATCGATACAAATTGGTTTATCTTTTTCTCCGGTTGCAAGGTCTAACTTATGCCTATGGATTAAAACTCTCGATTAACCCAACTTAAGAATCATGAACTCAACTCAAGCACATATCAGATAAGAAGAAATTCATGTTCTAGCCATACAAAACTGATTCCACACTTGACTAATACGACTTTCGTGTATATTCTATCCTCAAGGTAAATCAATTCTCAATTTTCCTAAACTAAGAAAAGATCATATCCTATTAATTCACAACTTTCCAATTTCGTGCTCTCTCGAGTGAAACCGACTTTTTAGATGTACATTAACATTATCGATATCAATGCAAGAACAAGAATTAATAGAACAACCATGGAAGAAAAGATGAAAAAACCAAATGATCAACAATCACATTTCAATACAATTGTTCCTAACCCCAGCAAGAAGTGAAATTAGCCACTCATTTGTGGATTAAACATCGTTAAATGAGTGTAAATCATACAAACAATTGAAAGAAAGGAGAAAGGGATAGAGAAACCCTATAATTTCGTCCTCTCAACCGCCCGTAACCCACGTTCTTGCTCCACCAAGTCGAATAATTAAAAATGAACCTAAGTGTTCTATTTATACCGGTGAGAATTTTCCCGAATAACAAGCAACGTGTCACGAGTGTATCGTGAGCACCGCTCCGTGACACGGTGCAAATGCGAGGCTCTCTGGAATTTGTCCATCCAGGTAATTGTCCCCAACGTGGCACGCAGCATGCAACGCGAGCTTGCCCAAACAAAAGGCCAAATCAGACTTTCACTGAATGTCAAGATCCATGTACTTAGGTCCAACGTGCCACGGCACGATCACGGACCCTCTCGGAAATCCTTGCAATTAAATCTCCCGGACAGAATGCATCCGTGATGGCAGCGTGACATGGCTCCATTGAAGTGAGCCTCTTTATTTCTTGCTTCCCTTGGCCAATTCCTTGCTCGCTCCCGAGTCCATCTCCGATTCCTCCCTACATGCATCTTAGCTCCATAAAAAGTACGTTTTTCCCGCAAAACAACGCTAATCATGTTGGTTAGTATAAATTCACACTTTCCTATAATTACATGAGAATGTAAAAACATTGTTGGATAAACAAGGCAAAATGATGCATTTGAGTATCACTTGGGCATATAAATATGCCCCGCATCAATTATCTCATTTATACATATACTATAAGGCATTTCATAAGATAGCAATACTAACATACCCTCTTGACTGGACTAGGGCTTGAAACAAGTGGGAGGATATCTGACTTTCATATCTTCCTTCGCCTCCCAAGTCATCTCCTCTCGGTTCCCGTTATGCCACAAGACCTTGGATGTATACACATCTTTAGTTCTCAATTTACGAATCAGTCTGGTCTAAGACGGCACTGAACCTCTTCATAGGACAGCCTCTTCCGTAACCTGGACATCCTGGACTGGGATTGCTCTTAACGGGTCTCCTATGCACTTCCGTAGCATAGATACGTGGAAACCTGGATGAACGATTCTAATTCGAGTCAAGTTCAACTTGCATGCCACTTGGCCTATTCTTGACGAATCTCGATAAGGCCCAACCGAATCTCGAACTGAGCTTACCTCTCTTGCCGAATCTCATCACCCCTTTCATTGGAGATACTTAGAAATACCCACTATTCACATCAAATTCCAGTGTCTCTACACCGCACATCAGCATACGATTTTTGGCAGCTTATGCGCCGCAGGCGTCTCTACTGCTTTACCTTCTCCTTTGTTATCGATGAATAATATCCGCCCACCGCTAACTCTCCTACTTAATTAGCGGTAAATGCTCGTCCCAGCTACCTCCAAAGTCCAGCACACATGCCCGTAGCATATCCTCGAGCTGCCCGAATAGTGCATTCCGGTCGTCCATCCGTTTGAGGGTGGAATGTTGTGCTCAAATTAATCTCGCGTTCCCAAACCTCTCTCAAACGACTCGGCCAAGATCTAGCTATAAATTGTGATCCTCTCGTCGAGATAATAGATACTAGAACACCGTGTAATCTAACTATTTCTCTCGATATACAATTCGGCGTAGTCTTCGGCAGAGAAAGTAGCTTTTAACAAGGTGAAATGGGTTGATTTCTGGCCAATCACAACAATTACCCAAATGGAATCATGTCTATGCCCGGTACGGGTGATCCCGCTACACCCATGTTTACTACTTCCCATTTCCAGAGAGGCAGAGCTATGTCCCGAAGTCAATCCACCTGCTTCGTGTTCCGCTTTTACTTACCGCGCTAGGGACACCGACTACAAATTCTCGCTATTTCCTCATACCCGGACACCGCAGATCTCCTTGATATCGTGGTACAATTTCGTCGCGCCTGGGTGGAGAGAATAGCAGGCGTAATGCACCTCACTATAATCTATCGGCGAAGCTCCAAATATCCTGGAACACAAAGGCGGTCTCTATATCTCAAAACTTCATCCTCGCCACCAAAATATGGCGCTTTCCCTTGCCAACTCTCTATCTTTAAGCTTCAACTGTGTCAGATCTTTATATTGCCGTTCCTTTACCTCCACAACTAAGGACGACACAGCAGTGTTCTGGATTACCGCCCGGTTGTCCTTGTTTCGCTAAACGAACGGCTAAACTAGCTAATTTGTGTATTTCTCGGGCCAATTCCTACAGCTCTGGCTGTAAATATGCCAGGATTCCCATAGATTTACGGCCGAGAATTTGCTACTACATTGGCTTTTCCCGGATGATACACAATGTCCATGTCATAATCTTTCAATAATCTCCAACCAGCCGACGCCGGCCGCAAATTCAACTCCTCTCGGGAGCGAAGATAATGTGAGGGCTCTTATGATCTATGAAAATATCCACATGGACGCCATACAAGTAATGTCTCCATATCTTTAAGGCGTGATCAACCCAGTCAACTCCGTGTCGTGGTAGGATAATTCTTTCGTGTTTCCTCGCCTGTCTAGAAGCATACGCACTGGTTTTACCGTGCCGCATCAACACACAACCCAACCCAAGACTCCGAGCGTCACAATATACCGAATAACCCTCTCGTACCTTCGTAATGTCACACCGGGCAGGTTAATCTGTCTTTTAATTCTTGAAACTCTGCTCACATGCCTCTCGTCCACCGAAACTTACCGCTCGCGCGCCTAGTCGAGGTGCCGCTATAGTGGAGAATCCTCAACAAATTCTTCAGTATCCCGGCTAATCCTAAAATCAAGTGGACTTCGGTTTGAGTGGTAGGTCTAGGCCATGTTTTGATCAAGCTTTATTTTCTCGCGTGTCAACTCGTATACCAGCATCCGACACAATATGTCCTAAGAAAGCTACCGAGTTCACTCTGTAATTCACATTTGGAGAACTTAGCATACAACCGACGGTCCCTAAGCACTTGGAGCACCGTTCCAGAATGAGCTCTACACCGCTCTCGAGCGAATACACTAGAATATCATCGATAAATACTATCACGAACAGTTCAGGTATGATCCAAGGTACTGCTCATCGTGTCCATGAACACCGCTGGGGTATTCGTCAACTCCAAAGGACATAACTAGGAATTCAAAGTGGGCCATATCTAGTCTTGAAGGTCGCTTTTGGGAATGTCTCTTTCACGAACTCGTACCCGATGGTATCCGGACCGTAAGTCAATCTTGGAGAAACATTCCGCCTCGTAATTGATCAAACAAATCATCTATTCAGCGTATACTTATTCTTGACTCCGTAACCTTATTCACCGCCGATAATCTATACACATGCACAGCGAGCCATCCTTTTCAAATAGAATCATGCACTTAATGCTGAAGTACTGGCCTAATAAAGCCCTTATCTAATGTATCTCTTCAATCGCTCTTTTTAACTCCTTGAGTTCGCAGGAGCAATGCGATACGGAGGAATTGATATAGGTTGAGTGCCCGGTAGCAAGTCGATTGCAAAATCTATTTCCCTTCGGGGAATACCAGGTAGCTCGTTCGGAAATACACGTGGAATTCATTCACCACTTGTACAGACCGGAGTGCCTGAGGCTCTACCCGAAACACTCCCGAACTCGACTAGGTGGTAAATACATCCCTTAGCTATCAACTTCTCGCCCGAAGGTAGGAAATAAACCTACCTTTGGCGTAGCTATGCCGCCCTTCCACTCTCGCACCGCCTCCCCTCGGGAGTGGAACCGACCGCTTTGGTCCAACATTCTTACGTTGAATAGCATGGCACCAACCAACCATACCCATAATGGCACGGTAAATCAATCATCTCTAGTTCTTACCGTATCTACCGTAGTCCGACGATCGCTTCAGTCCTCTACCGTACACCCCTCGATAATTTCCGGTAGCTACAATGGAGTCACCGACGGGTGTAGCTACTGCAGTGGCCGCCAAGAAATTCCTGCAACACTGGAACTTTCGAGCCGCAAATAGGTAAAGTAGGACAAAGTGGACCCTCGATCAATCAATACATAAGTAGGGTATGAGCAAATAGTCAATACCGCTTACTACATCTCGAGACGCCTTTGAGTCCTCGGCTCTCCCTTAGTAATGATAGGTACGGCTTGAGTCGCACTTAACTAGAGGCTCCCGATCTACCTCGGCCTCTACCTGTTGAACCCGAGGGCCTACCCGCCGAAGCTGCCGGAGCCGTGGACCCCGCATGTCCCGTCCCGTTATCCGGCTACCTTGCCCCCGGGCCGACAGCCTTTAATCATGTGCCCTCCTACCCATATGTAACACCCTCGTGGAGCCATATCTACAAGCTCCGTGTGAGGCTGACCGTTAAATAGGGGCAAAGGGTGGGGGTGAGTATCTCGTCGCTCTACCCTCCTCTCACGAGGTGGAATCTTGCCCATTCGAGAACCGCCACCGCACTCGACCGGCCCTCGACGAATAAATCCACCCCTCTCGCTGTTGTGATGGAGGTGGGGGTCTAGGGGCCTCGCTCGTCAACCGGCCGGGGTCCTCTCCCGAATCTCCTCTCGTATTTCATATGATCTATCCGGCGGCGCTGCTCCCGATCTATACGTCTACCGGCCCCGTTGTCGCCGTTTCAAGGCCCTCAATAGTTCTGGGAAAAAGGCCTGCACTCCGGCAATGTCCATATCTTCTCGTAATGTAGCCGGGTCATGCATGCTCAATGTATTCTCGGGTTCGTACCCATAATGAACCGTGGACTCTAGATGGCATGGTTTCCACAAAAGCCGGAGCATAGCGGGCTAAGGAGTCAAACCGTAGGCATATTCTCGTATGCTCCTCGCCCGGCCCAAGTGCAAGAACCGATCTCATCTGAGCCCGCCGATCTCCCCGTGGAAAATAACAATCTGTGAAGGCTCTCCGAGAAGCTAGACCAGGTAGGAGGGGCAACATCTCTCGCTCGAGCCTTTCCCAGCTCTCTCATACCATAACACGCCTATGTCTAGCAACCTAATAATTGGTCATCTCAACTGATTCTGTAGGTGTTACATTCATGACCCGGAAGATTCTCTCATCTGGTCTAGGAAATCACTCGGGGGTCCTCTCGCCCGATCTCGACCTCGCAACTCTGGGGACCTAATGCAAAAATTTCTAATTCGAACTACCAAGATCCCCTCACCGGTGGCTCTATCGTTACAAGTGGCACCGACCGGCGTTGAGTGTCCATCATTTGTGCCAGCATAACTACTACACTACGAACTTCCTGGTCCGATGGTGTAGGTACAGGATCAATCGGAGGCGGTGTCGTTCCGAATGGCTCCCTTGGCGATGGGGACTGCTAGGAAGGCTGTGATGATGCCTATATCGCCCTCACATCGGGGCTGATTCTAAATGAAGCCGAGGCATCCCGTCGGTGCCTTCTCCTGCCGCTATCCACCTTCTACCGTGGCAGGGTGTCGCCGCCCCGCCATTTTGACTGTAAAACAAAGAGTATTATAAGTTTTAAGAACTCAACCCTATATTGTACCGCTCTATGGCACGACTGAATATGAAGAAAGAGTGTTCATCCTATTATGCCTTGCAGCCTCCGCCTATAATATGTGGTGCACAAAACACCCATAGACAAGACTCTACTTAGCACCGCTGCACCCGGGACACGACTCCGCTTCCGATACCAAGTTTGTCACGCCCCGCCTTGGGGGGTATGACTGGCACCTGGTGCCCTACTAGGACCTGAACTGCTAGACTACTGAGCCTAAGCACATCTGGTACCTGGCTGGCTCTAACTCTGATTCACGAAATGAACGGGCTATATAGCGACAGTAAATATAGCCCCTGGCCAGCTAGGCCTATAGCCACCTGTACAACAACAACAGCAAACCAGAATTTCTTTAATATAAGGGAACCTATGCGGGCCGACAAGGCCATTATGCTGACTAGTCACTTCTGAATCAAATAACAGATGCTAAACAGCTACGTGATCGACAAGGTCACCACTAATAACTGGATATAGGTCGCATTGCCTTGCGACGCGCCGACTTGGCCCTTGTCCGTTTGTCCCCGGGCCCTTTTCTCGCACGTATGGCATTCTAAAACTCTTAACCAACATGCGAATAGGCCATGTAC
The DNA here is from genome assembly GCA_018107945.1 of Datura stramonium. Classification (NCBI taxonomy): domain Eukaryota; kingdom Viridiplantae; phylum Streptophyta; class Magnoliopsida; order Solanales; family Solanaceae; genus Datura; species Datura stramonium. The sequence continues at coordinate 48,539 of JACEIK010008279.1, forward strand.
ATGTCAAGAATTTATGGGGTGTAACATTCTAAGCCTATTCTAATTCATGCATGCAAGCTTAGAGGTTTAAGGAGTGATCAAGCCTAGCTTCTTCAAGGTTCTTCCCCAAATCTCCATTAGGCAATTAAGGAAGTTGTGAAATCAGATCTCTTCAGGTATGTAAGGCTATTAATGGGCGCAATTGTCCCCATTATTCCTCATGATTTCAATTATGCATGTTCGCAGTTATGATATTATGTTTTCAGCAGGTTTAAACCAATGTTCAGTTTTCAGCTTTGGGTCATTCGATTCAGTTATGATGTTCAGTTATATTCCGATCATGATTTCAGAATAGCATGCAAACCAACTCTCAAAATCTTATCTTGATTATGTTTTCATGATATGCATGTTTTATGGTTTTACTTACTCAACGGTTTTACTGACCTTACATACTCGATACATTCCATGTACTGATCGCATACTCTATGATTCATGATACAGGCTCCGTATCCAGACTCAATCCCGCCGCTAGTCAGATTTTTAGAGTTAGTACTTCCCAATCAAATTTAGTGAGTCCTCATCTTCCGAGGTCCTTTCTTATCAGGGTGTCTAAAAGCCGCATTAAGTAGAGTCTTTTTCATGGGTTTGAAGCGCGTCACACTTATGACGAAGAGGCTATCAGACGTTTCGGAAATATTCCCTCCTTTAATGATCTAAGTCATGCGATGAAATACCTCTTTATCCTTCTAACTTGTGCTATATGTGTTTGCAGAATGATTCCTCCTTGCCAAGTCGATAGAAGAATAAATGGAAATGGAAATGGCCACAAGAATGGCAATGGAGATGGGCACCAGTAGGCCCCACCAACCTATGAGGATCATGTACTCGAGCCAGTTGCCTATGCTGAGTTCAAGGCATCCATACAGATGTTAGCTCAGGCCTTGACCGCCCAGGTCAATTAGAAAGTGGTAGCGCGTCTCCCTCAGAACGGGAATGCGGAGGCGGGAAGAGTCAGAGATTTTCTAAGGATGAACCCTCCAGAGTTTCTTGGGTCAAAGGTGGATGAGGATCCACATTAGTTCATTCATGAGATTTTAAAGGTCACCCAGATCATGGGGGTGACCGAAGAGGAGTGCGCCGATCTAGCCTCGTATCATTTGAAAGGGGTTACGCACATCTGGTTCAAGCAATAGAAGGATAGTAG
>JACEIK010008280.1:0-15189 GCA_018107945.1 Datura stramonium
GTGTTACAAGTTCTTGGGCAGATAGGAGTCTCTGAGCAGAAGCTCCAGAATATGATTGAAGTTTGGAATAAGGTAGGTACAATAACTACCATTCTGTGAATTTTAAAAACAAATGGAGATATTCCAAAATTCTAAAATGTGGATCCAGATTGCTTTAGTATTTTGAAATTTATGTAGATTGATCTTCACGAGGATTTCGTTGATGATTATTGCAACGAGGATGAAGTTGTTAGCTGGTCAGACGAAAACAATGATGTTGCATCCAATAACTTGTGTGAAGAGGACCTCCCTGATTGTGATAATAATGAAAATGGGGACTTTGAGCAATCAGGCGCGCTTGGACAGGTCATAGATGATCAACAAGGTAACCACTCTGATGAATGGTTGGTCTCAGGGGATGAACAAGATTCCTGGGTTGACCATAAAGGTTCCTCAGTGGGTTGTGGGACTGCAGAGGTCCAGCAAAATGAATCATTTAACAAGCGGGAGGTTGTTAAAAGTGAAACCCAGTCTGGATCTGAGTCTGGACCACATGTCAAAACGTCTGCCTTAACAGGTGTTGGATTGCAAGAGTTGCTGGAGCTTCTTGATGAAAAATTGAAGCCCCAGAAAACCATAGAGAAGGATATATTTGACCGCAAATGGAGACCCCCACGCACAGAAGAAGATAGCAGAATAGCAGTTGAACAATAGTATGTACAAAGAAAAAGAGAAGCTCTCCATATAAAAAGTCAACTGTTTTTATCCACAACTAAAGGGCATTGAAGTTTTAACACAGTTAGGAGGACTTGTGACTAACAATTACATGCATCTCGTTGACATGGAAGATTCAGACATGGTTTGGAGCTGACTTTGGTCATCGGTTATCCTGAATGTGTTCACTCCCACTGTGAATGCTGCTAAGGTTGTCCTATATCTAGGGTTCTATTCTCTGAATGTCAAAGAGTTCCTTATCAAACTAGAATGCCTATGGTAACCGGTTCACAGGCTCTTACATGTTTCTGGCATTCACACCCATTCCGGCTTACAACCTGTAGAAGCAATGTGTATCTCCTTCATGTACTTTGAATAACTTGTGAGCCACGACATGTTTCACGTTGTATGAGGAGTTAGACGTTCAAATGATATCAGACAGGGTAAGGAAGACGGGGATAACAAACACACTTGAAGAGAGCATGTTGTATTGGGGAAGGATGAATAAAAATATCAAGTTGTAGATGTAGTGAAACCCGAGATATAAAATATGAGCAATATTCGAAAACTTATACTGAATTGTGTTCGAGGAGGAAAAGGAATAACAGTAGTTGTATAACTGCGAATGGATTGTAAAGCTTTATGTTGCAGATTAAGCTTTAACTAATTCGGAATTGAATTCTGAAAGTAGTCTTTCACCAAATTCTTTAGACACTGCCGACAGACATCTGATAAAAAAGTAGTACATATGTAAACTGTCAGCCCTATCATTTTCATAAGCAATTCCTTTATAGACGTTGTACAGAGTACAAGAACCAAACCTACTTAAAACTCTACTAGTTATTACTCTACGTGAAGCTTCTACTGGTGGTTTTACTTTATTCAGTTAAGTTTACACCAAAAAAGTGAAAAAAGGTAAACCCTCAAATGCGTACGAGAGACTTTCGTGATAAAACACATTCTAAAGTATCTTTTCAGTTGTTACTGTCCTAATTCGCATAGGCTATTTTATTTCTTACGACGGTGTTAACTGGTTTTTTTAAAAAATTACGTAAACAATTTCTTTTCACGAATATATGATACATGTTATAATTTATAATTAAAGCAAAAAAAAAAAAGTCATTTTTCTTGAACAAAATTCAAGATATTTTGAGTAACACACTGGAAACTATAATTTGTGCATGTTAAGTGTAATGAGTAATAAAGCAGGATGACCGACGGTGGACGGCAAGATGTGGGAACCCACAAGGCAATATTAACTTTAATAATAAAGGATAGCCATTCCCTAGTCCTACGTGTGTTGACATTTGCTGTCTTTCAGGGGAGGCGCGGGTCCCACATCCGCTAGGCTAGTTTTTGGTTGGTTTTCACTTAACTTTCAGCGAAGGAAACACGCGTGGGATCCGAGCAGGAGCATGCCTATGTTTCTTGTGTAAAACACCAAACACAGATCCAAATCTAACAACAAACAACCTCTGAAAGCATTAGATCCAACAAATACACTCCTTCCACCTGAGGTCCCCAATTCTGTTGCTCTATAGCTTCCCTCGTCGTGATTTGGTTGGTTTTGCTTGCTTCTTTTAATTTGCATACCCTGTTCTGATCTTCATTTTTCTATGAATCTCTGTGTTATTTCTTTTTCTTGATTTTGTTGTCGACCCAATTCCCTACTTTTTCTAAATCTTGAATCTTTAATAGGGGCCTGCTCGAAATTGCCTGCAATGATGCTTCTTTTGCAGATCCACATTGTCCCTTCTGGACGCTCATTTGTTTTCTTCAAGAATTGCGTATTAATCACTGAATTCAATTTCACTAGTTGAAAGATGAACCGTCATTGGTAGCTCGTTCAAAATTAATTTCTTTTTTCTATGGCTAATTTCGGATAATGAAAGTTCTGTGTTTGTTGAAATCAGAGTGACTGTAGTTTCATATTTGGCAATCCGTATCTAAAATATAAAGAAAGTCGGTGGCTTTCCATTTCTGTGTTAGTTTGCATATCTCTATTTCGTTAAGCTCATTTAGTATATTTATCTTGGAGATCCTTGATCAACATACTGGTTCCTAATAGTCTGTGTGTGAACCAAAGGTGGTAAAAAACAACATGGTCGTGTTTAGAGGGAATTCAGTATTTGAAGTTTATGAGTTCGTATAGTGTATTAGCAACCTCAAGTTAATATACAATAATTAACAGGTTCACATTTACATATTTATAAATATTTGATAGATTTCTTAATACATTTACATGGTCTAAACAAAAGCTACCGGTTTCCTGTGAACCCACATATTATACTGTGGATCCGCCCTTGGTTGTGTTAACAATTGATCAACTCCGTAAATAAGATGAACATTCTATAACAGCAAGAACTTTGAACTTGTATCGCTTTACCTTGTATGGCTCTTTTATTAATACTTTGTTTCTACATGTTCACATCTATTGCTGGAGTGAGGAGCATTGGTTAAAAATTTCCTTTTCTAATTTGGTTCCAGGTATAGTATTCTGGGCTCGACACTCCACTAAAGCAATCATGTCTAGAAGGCCCGTAAACCCCACTCGGCGCTTTGCTGGTGGTGGAAGTTTCGGGGGCATTTTTCATCCAAAATCGCGCCCTACTCCTTTATTACCTACAGTCCTTCTCATTCTCGTAAGTTCCATAACTACTTATCTGATGGCATTGTGACTGGTGATTAAGTATACTGCATTCTAGCAAAATATTTCGCTTTGTTTTAAAATCTGGTTTCCAATTTAATGCACTTAGCTTCTTTTTTTTCTATACTAATTTCAGGGTGCTGTCCTTGTTGTTGGCTATTTTTATCGAGGCTCAGGTATTTTTTCTTGTGTCTAAAATAAGCAGTTATTTCAAAGTGTTGTCTGCTTCCTGATTCTATGCCGGTAGCATCAACCATGAGATATTTGTCTTTCCTACAACAATCAGATATTTTCATTGGTTTTTGTTCTTATCCTTTCAACTCATACTTCAAATTGTCTCATTTTTACTAAGTGGTAGTGAGAACCTGATTGCCAATTGTAATGTATGCTTTATAGTACTTGGCATTCTATACATTGGCTGATTGATTATCTTTCCCTAATAGGTACATCTGGAAGTTCAGCACTCAGCAGGCTTGAAGGTAAGCACCCTTATGTATTGGTAGTGTCCGTGGCATCATGCCATTAAATTATCTCTGGCCTTGCGGTATTTAACAATTATGATAGTAGTAATATTTTTGTTGTTTCAAGAGGATAGTGTAAGATGAATTGCTAGGGGATATGGGAGGTCAGGGTTTCTCAAACAAATAATTACACAAGTGATCAATGTTAAAGCCCTTGAATCTGAAAGCTTCTTATCTTGGACTTAATACCAACAATTAACTGCGGAAAGAATTTCTCAGGTATCACCACTAATTCAGATGCCCAAACTAGGGAGTCATAATCTATAAACCAGTTTGCTTTTTCAGGATCCTGTGTGGGGAAGAGTCTCACATTCTTGCCTGCTAAAACCTTTGTCATCTTTCCAAATTTAGTAAGAGTTATCTTGCGATTCACAATCTTTATTTCATATAGCTGATCAATATGTCATAGAAGATCAGGCAAGGAGTCATAGTCTTAAGCTACATAGGGGACAAGTGTATCTTTCTTGAGTATCTAACCTGCAGAAGGATATGTCAAAGCTTAGTCAATCTAACATTCGGTACATCATCAAATAATTTGCTTTCAACATAAACTATGAAGATTCTTTTTTCCATCTTGAAACGATTCATACGGTGAATAAGATTGTGAAAGCGTGTCTAATGGCATTTCTTTTAAGATTAAGCAAAGTTGAGACTGCATATCTTATTTCAGGGTGCAATGCCACTATGAGTTCTTAATGTATTTGCGAATTCAGTTTGTTCAAAAAGAGCAACTCATTGAACTTAGAGCTTCCTCGTCTTTCAATTGTTGTAGGTGAATTTACCTGCACATCGGAGCTTCAGCTGGCTTTACCTTATTTAAAGAAGGCATATGGTGACAGCATGCGCAAAGTTTTGCATGTGGGACCTGATACTTGTTCTGTGGTGTCCAAACTATTAAAAGAAGAAGAAACTGAAGCATGGGGTATTGAGCCTTATGATGTTGAGGACGTTGATGTGAACTGCAAGAATCTTATCCACAGAGGAATAGTACGTGTGGCAGACATCAAATTCCCATTACCTTACAGGCCAAAATCATTTTCTCTTGTTATTGTGTCAGATGCAGTGGATTACTTATCTCCTAGATACCTAAACAAGACTATTCCAGAGTTAGCAAGGGTGTCAGCTGATGGTCTAGTCATTGTTACAGGTAACTATTGAAACTTTAGGTACATTGTGTGAAAAGTTCTTAGCTGTTAAAATTGCTTTTTCATGGGCAGGCTGCTAACAATTGCTTGACATTCAACTCTCTCTCATAATTACTCATTAAAGATGCCTCTTGTGGTGAACAATTGGACTTTATACAAATTGAATTCATATCATTATACTACTGCTTCAAAATAGCCTGGTTTTAGAATTAACAAGTGAGGTTGCTCCAGTGGCAAGAGGACTCCATTTCCAACCAAGAGGTTGGGAGTTCAAGTCAGTAAAGGAGCAAAGTGGGAAAGGGCTCCCTTTTTACTCCTGGCAGGGGATTTGGAGAGATGCGGTTTACCAATCAAAAAAAAAAAGAAAGAAGAGAACATGCTCCTTGTTTAAGAACTTGTTCATTGCGTCTCTATTTGGAGCTTAGGACGTCCTCATCAGATATAGTTATTCTACTTATGAGAAAATAAATGCTCTAATAAAGCCAATGCTGGATAGTGCCTTCTTTTGTTTGGGTTGGAGGTGTTAATAGCAGCCGTCTTCCAAGTTTTTTGTCAGTTTCAGGCAACCCCCTCTATGCGTCGGAAAGTTTGTATCTTATAAGCTTCCTCTCTGCACCCCACCCCACACACACAAAAGGAAAAAGGGAAATCTTTAAGACAGTTCCCATGTAAGTTAAATGCCTAGCTCTGTCAGTGCCATACATAGTACATGATTAATTGAAATAGTTGCTTTTGAGAGACAAATATCTTCCCCTCCAAGGTACCGTGAGGAGAACATCTATTGTTATTAAAAGCACTTTGTGGTTCATTTTACTTGCTCCTGTTTTAATTTTTGTATTTGTCCTAATCAGGTTACCCTGGTCATGCCAGAGCTAAAGTCGCTGAGCTGTCCAAGTTTGGACGTCCTGTAAGTTTCAGTCTCTTCATTCAGTTATCACTTGTTTGGGTTGGTAATTGTTGTCTGTTGATTGCTTTACTGGCTGTTAAATGCACTTTGAGCTTCTGCCTATGGTGGTACGCCCAGTCCTACTAGAGTAGATTGCCTTAATCTAATGTGTATCAGTACCAACGCAAGAGTAATATTTGTCGTATATTTATGAAGTTGAGTTCACAAGTGGACTGGAATTTCACTAGCTAGTTCCACATAAAATTAGGTCATGTGTTGCTATTTTTGGTGATTGATTGCGAAAAAAGTAACCAAAAGTATGAAGGTCCCTCGTCTAGGGTAGTGAACGCTTCTAATAAATATCTCTCTTGATGTTCTGAGTGGTGAGGATAGGATAAATGTTTATTAGTTAAAATGCATTCTGCGGTTACAGAGAGCTTTCTGTTCTGGCACTTTATACCATCAAGCAAAGAATTAAGTTGAAGTGGTAGGATTAAGCAAAGAATTTAGATCGTTTGATAATCTAAAATCGTTAAATTTGCATACTCTGATCTTATGAAGACACGGTTTCTACATTACTTTTTTCCATTTTTCATTCTGCTCTGAAATGATAACTAAAAGAATTGACAAACTATTGGTTTTCCATATAAAGGCAAAAATGCGGAGCGCTTCTTGGTGGGCACGCTTCTTTGTTCAGACCAGCCTACAAGAGAATGATGCTGCAATTAAAAAGTTTGGGCAGGCTGCAGTTAAAGATGGATACAAGTCTAGGTGTCAGATTTTCCATGTTAAATCATTTCATTGACGCATCACATTTCAAGAGACCAATCTCTTCACTGTCGGTGATTTTGTAGCAGGTCTTTATAAATTTCATTTTTGCACCTCCCACTGCAAGAGGAAAAAAAAAGCAGGAATGAAGAAAAATATCCTGCATCATTTTGAGTATTCAATTTGTACAAGCATATTAATTGAAAGGTGAAACTTTAGTGATCATCAATTTCCTACAGCCAACACATCATGTAGTTAAAAGGTTTAGTATTTGGTATGAATTGTCATCTGTATTATTTGTTGCCTACATATTTATTATCGGGATGTTGCTGTACCTAGCATTAAATTTCTCTGAATGGTAAAATTTGTTTACTTTTCTGTCCATCTTATCTAAAACCCTTTAACCAGATACCCGTCCTCGCAAAATTTTACAATCTTTTAAAAGGTAAATGCTACTAGTGAACTGGAAGAACATAATATTAACAGTGAATGAATTGGAGTCTGGTTGATTCTTAGACAGGACTAATTCAGCATGTCAGAATTGAATACACGATCCCCGTCTGTACAGTTTCGGAGACTATTGTTGTAAATTAGGATCTGTAGAACAACTAATTAAAAGGAAAAAAAAAGGAAAGAAGGTTCCCCTTCATCTCAGTTTAAATGCCCTGTGGCTGTTACTTGTGCATTTATTGAGACATTCATTAACATGTACGATGTTTAGGCCTTCGCCAGTATATTAAGAGACACAATTGGGGAAAGATTTGATATGTAAAGTGTTTTAGCACATCAAGCTGAGCATACCAGGACTACTTTTTAAGTTCATCACACAATAAGCAGAGGAAATTCATACTCAGCAACAAAACTTTTTCATGCCACAATTTATGAATTGAACATCATTTCGAATAATAGAATGCCTACTCTTTTGTTAACCACATGTAGAATGTAGTCGGGGAGGATAACTAGAATCTATCTTTCCTTTAGTGTGTAACCGATTTATATATGTAAGAGTTAACTTTGATATTACACCTGGAGATAACTGATCTCAGTATTTCACGAGGTTGTACTGATGATCTTTTTTTTGGAATGCATTTCGATGGTTCCTAACTCCTATCTAACACAAATAATGCAGCCAACAAGTCCTCCTGCTCCAATCCCTCTCAACAATATTCAGACAAGATATGTACTTGTTTATTGTAATGGATCTTAGGGAAAAAAAAAATTCTTCTCTAATTCAGAACATAATGCTACCTATAGAGGGATGCAAATAATTCTTACTAACATAGCGAGTGCTCAATCCAAGAGACACCCTTCAAGTCTTAGCACACTGGCTGCCATACACAAAGAGATCCAATGATAAATTTTGTATAGATTCAACTACACCTCCAAACTTTTAAATTGATACAGCCATGATAAAGTTCGAAGCGATTGCTACTTTGTGTGGAACCAGTTAATTATATATGGTCACGGGCATCTGACTTATAATGGCTCATTTCAAAGGACTAAGGAGGCATATGAACATGGCATCGAACCATTTATTAGACAGGTTCTGGGCTTTGGATATTATTATAATTGGGCCCTGTTTGTTCAAATCCTACAAGGTAAGTTTAGTTGTCAAATTGATGGCTAGCTCAGCATGTAGCCCAATAGACATTCCAACTGAGAACAGCAAGTCAACAACGTGCCTCCCCTGATACGGCACCTCTGGGACACATGGTTTTATTAGATTTTCTAATCATTACATTGGGTTTGGTCCTATTTTGGCCCGTGGACCCCCGCTAGAAAGATTTTTGACCCTTTTATCCTGTTATTTCACCAACAATTTTAGTGTCCCATGATACTTTGCTTACCTTCCGTCTCCAACCACAAAAATCATTTTAAGGACTTTGGACCAAACCCAATATTTGTTGAAAACATTTTTATCCAACAGTCTCTTAGAAAATATTTTAAACTTGTTTTTGGCATGGTCGAGCTCGTGAATAAGGAACTTTAATTTGTAGGCAATTGGGTAACCGGCAAATGAAATGAGATTTCTTATCTTTTTATAATTTCAATAAAACAAAAAATAGTCTTTTCAGATCTCTTATATGTACAAATAAAGATTTTTTATGTGTAAAAATAAAAATCTCTTGTAAAGAAGTCATAAAAGTTTTAAATATAAATATATATATATATAAAGAACTAGAAAACCTATAACATTTTTATTATACTATCTGGATTTGGAGAAGTAAAACGCAAGTTGTGAGAGACCAATTTGTCAAATTGTTGAAACAAATTGAGAGAGGATCAATCAGTGTCATCTAGTGCTGATTTACAAACTCTTTAAAAATGGTCCATAGGGTTAGTATAGTAATTGAAGGAAGTGAATCAATATTAAGCTTGAATATCGGCGTATGGAGATGGGGTAGCATAAGGGCTTGAGAATTAATACAGCGAGGTCAAGGTGTTGACATAAACAAAGACAAATACGGCATTGAATTGAATTCCAACAAAAAAGCTCATCGCTTTCAGGCTAAGCTGGAATAGTCCCAATTCTCCCGACTAAGCAGTGTGAATTCTGAATTTAAGCCAACGGCCCAATGCTGCATAGCTGGGCTGGGCCTACTGCTTAATGTCACCGCATCAATTTTTCCTATTTTTCTTAGAAATACTTTGTCGTGATTTCAAGTTGTCTGGTAAATTTATCATAAGAATATGATTTTAAGCAACACTATAATATTTCTCCCACTACCACTAATATAAATAAAGAGTAAAGCTATCATCTTAAAGTTCGTTTACATAATAAAGTAAAATAAAATGGAAGGGAGAAAGAATGCATGAAAGAAACATTGTAGGACTAAGACTTGTCATGGGTCATGATAGTATCATATATACACAACTAGCTACTTGAACATTCATAATTGATTAGATTTAGCTTATATATGTCAACTATGTAAAAATAGTTTTACAGTCAGTATGTTCTAATTTATCACATCAGATAACGTCTTGTTTAATTTTTAAATTGCTAATTTCACTTTTTACGCATGAATTAAGGTAATTAGCATAATGTCATGGTCTAATAGATACACGTCATATGAGCAAACTTTTACATTGTAGATGTGGATTATTTATATTTATCATAAGGAGAACAACGTATAGACTTATAGTTGTCGATCTAACATCTTAGATATTATATAGAATAATGGGTGGAGTCACTGTCGTTAAAACTCAGGCTGCTGTGCTGTTACACACTTACAGTTCGTCGTCAACTTAAGCTATGTAGTGGGGTCAACGACTTAAGCAGAGAGGACTCCAGATAGCATGGGTTTTTCAAACATTGTACGACAAGCATTACATAGTCCAAGTTTGTAGGTAAAATTAGGATCTTAATTATGTGTTACATGTATGTTCTGTCTAAATCTCGTCTGTCTATGTGACTAGCTATCAAAATTGTCAAAGCTGCGTGCCTAATGAAAGCACGAAAAAGTTGTTGGATAGTCCCAAAGGAATGAATATGTGACACGGCAACAAATTTAGCCATTGTGTAACCAAATATCAATGGAATTTTTACGTGGTATAATTAATTTATACTATGTATTTATTATTAATAGCTATACTTTAAAATATTTATCATTCATAACCAATTTTTATATTTTATAACAAATATCTTAATTGTTGCTTCTTCTTTTTTTCACTTTCACTGCCTCGTCTTTTGTTTCTCTTACACGCAATCCCCCTCCCTCCCCTCTATTTTTCCCTTACACATAATCCTGATTGATGAAACGCGTGAAGGAGTTAATACTAAACTAGAGGTTTGGAGATAAACGCTGGAATCCAAAGGACTCAAGTTGAGCCGGTCGAAGAATGAATACTTAGAGTGCCAGTTCAGTGAGGTGATGCATGAGGCTGACATGGTAGTGAGGCTGGATATGCAGGTTATTCTAAAAAAAGAAGAAGTTCCAAGTATCTTGGGTCTATTATTCAAGGTAATGGGGAGATTGAAGAGGATGTCACTCCTCGTATTAGTGCTAGATGGATGAAATGGAAGCTCGCATCCAGAGTCCTGTGTGATAAGAAGGTACCACCAAAACTTAAAGGAAAGTTTGCATGGGGAAAAATGTTGGCGGTTAAGAAATCTCATGTCCAGAAGATGAAAGTTGCGGAAATGAGGATGTTGCATTGGATGTATGGACATACTTGAAGAGATAGGATTAGAAATGAGGATATTCGGACAAGGTGGGAGTAGCCTCAGTGGAGGATAAGATGCGGGAATCAAGGTTGAGATAGTTTAGTCATGTGCAGAGGAAATGCTTGAAGGCTCCAGTGCGGGAATCAAGATTGAGATGGTTTAGAATTTATAGAATCGTATGATACCCCTGTGTTTCTGTATTTCGAGGAAGGAGGATTTTCCTGCATCGAAAACCTATTTTATACCTAGGATGTATTCTTGCTTATATTTCTGCATTTTAAAGGAGAAATTCGGTAAATCATTGTATTTCGGTATTTTCGCTTTGATTGTATCATGTATATACTAATTTTTCAGATATGGGATGAAATTTTGCTTTTTGTATCTTGGTTTGACTATATTCTAGTGGGTTTATCCTTGATTGATTGTATTTTTTGTAATATATGTATTTTTGTATACCTATATATATTTTTATTTGTATCCTTGTATACACTCATGTATTTTCTATATTTCTTCTTTGTTATATTCATTGTACGAACAAATACAATTGATACAAGATGTATTCGTTATACGAATGAATACTGTTGACACATACTATATTCATTGCGCGAATAAATACAACAAATATAATCATCTGTCAACAAAGATTTTTTTACAAATGATAAATATCTAAAGTGTAGTATGATTTTGTCAATTACAATCAAACTATAGTTATTTCTGAAAATTACTCACAATGGCATAGTCTTCTCAAGCTCCACTAATAGAATACGTAAGAGAACAGGCAACATTTCTCTCCGGGCATCATATTAATGGATTGAGTTAAATTTAGACAAGTTAAAATGAATGAGTTAATATATAAATGGGTCATTAACCCAATAGGTTGGATACAATCAAGATAAACTCAATAATGGGTCATAGCCCAACTATATATAATAGGAGTATATAAAAAAAAATTGTAAAATAATTTCTTAAATATTTTGATAAGATTCTTAATGAGTTAATCTGTGCTACATATTTAACCCAAAATAGCCCCGCTCTTTAATGGGTTAAGCTGGATAAATCAATGGACCGAGCTAATATAAAAATATGTTATTATACTATCAAATATAAACGACTCATATTTTTATGAACTAATTTTACCGTCCATAAAATTGATAGGATCGTCACATATGCAAGAAATGAGATATGCACATAATCCAGTTTGGCCCAGTGAAGTAAAGAGCTAGCTTATTGATATTTTAATTTTTGCCAGCCGCCCCCAAAACAAAGGTTGTTTTCCGATTATGGCTTCCCATACCTCTCCATATTTCTTAATGGACCCATGCATCGTTCTCTAAAAATATTAATCATGGGAAAATCTAACAAATAATAAACTACATGTACACGGTGATGAACTATGAACTTACTTGAGTTTTATATTGCTGCATACATGTTCAACCAAAAATAGTCCAAATTTTCTTTCGTGCGTGTGAATTTTATATCACATTTGTACCATGTTATCACATATGCAATGTTATCCTAGAACTCAAGTTCTATTGGAATTTCATTTGAACGATGATCACACACACAACTACACATGTCAGAGTAGATCTGATGAGGCTTTACTATAGAAGGAACAATTAGAACTTAATTATATAATTTCAAATTAAATTTTCTGACTGATTAAGCTCTAACGAAATAAATGGTGGACACTTTCTCATCAAAATATATCTAGAAGAACAAACACAGTTAGTTCTGTAATCAATCCTAAATAATTAATAGGATGACCTTAGTCGGACGTGGAACTGATGAAGACGAAAAAAATTAAACCACATTACTTGCACGACTGATAATTTGCAGGTCAGCGCTTGCTAGCTACTTGAAACAATTTGATTCGTGTTTCTCATGAAGAAATTAAGTCCATGAGTAATTAATGTCGACTCTCTGACTATATGTAGCAGAACATTTTGTTGTATTGAAATTTAATTTTTACTACGTAGCAGCTAATTAATTTGGTAATTAACTGCAACTATCGTTGACTTTAACTTATTAAACTTTGGGCATAACACATATATACAAGGAATAGAGATATAGATATGTCGCAAATATTTAGTTTGACAAGAAAATAGGCCCCCCTGGGGTGTGGGGATGGTGGCGAAGAGGTCCCTAACGTTACTAAAGACAGGAAACAAATGGTCCACGTATGGGTAATGTCTCCTAGGAAGTTCGCTAAGGAATGGGAGGGAGTGGACCTAAATGTGATTTGTCACGTTACTTGTCACAAAGAGCAGCCAATTGGGCTCTGGATAGTTACATTTTAGGCTTATTCCAATGGTCAATGGACCCCAACAATTTTTATGTACATATTCTAACTTCTAAGGGCTCTGTGGGGGCAATTAAACAGGGCTTTCACATGCCCTAATCACCCTTCCTTTGCAACAAACCACATGTTTCCTCGCTCAATCATTTCATGCTCCCCTCTTTCACTTTCACTCACCAACATTTTTGATCTCTCATCAAACAAAACAAATTTTAGCTCTAGTAAAATGAAAGGTGAAAGGTAATTAATTTGAATCTGGTTTTCTGTAAATTGTAAATTAAAGTGAAAAACACATGAAACCCTCATTGTTCCGGGTACGGCATGCACATAAGAGCATTTTATAATGCCTGTGCTTTTTAAGCATTTAGCAAATATTCACCAATACAACTAATTTCAACATTAAAACGTTTGTTTAAGTTAACACAATGTTAGTGTGGGAAATTTTTTATCAGGTCATCTTTATATGCTATAAAAGTTAACTAATTATCAAGATTAGAAATCTCACATATTATTTAACACTAACAGTACATATTATTTAAACACTTAAAATATATTTGAAATGTATATACATACAACTATACAAGAAGTAAAGACTCGTCCATTATGGTCCAGACTAGACCAGTAAAAATTCCAACTCACAAATATGTAGCAAATCGTATAACCATGATCCATGTGAGCTAGCTCATCAAACATGCAACTCTTTCGTCAGAATCAAAACAAACGACGAGAAATTTTGACACAATGCTCTATTTCGGTGAAAGATATACCAAGATTGTATCCGTAGCGGGACAATCTCAGTCAATCCTAGGAAACGGAATCTAGTCCATTTTTAGAGCTGGGTATTGTGTCACTTCTTGTCCCTTAATTAAGCTTATCTGGATGTTAAATCAATCAATCGAGACTACCATTTGTAAGACCAATTAGTCTGCCTCAGTCTTGTGCTGAACTGAAGCTTGTTAAAAACGTCTCCTTCCTTTATTTTCCTAAGTGTCTAGTTAAGGTCAATTAGCTCAAATCTAAACTCTCTAAATGGGATATGGCGGTCATCTGTATAATCAGCCCGTCTAATCAATTACGGATTTAACTTTGACAATGCAATTTTTTTCATTCAACATGCTATAACAGATAACTTGCAATTACCATATTTTTCAAGTCAGTTTAATTTGGTGTGTGATTTACTTGATAATGTAAAAATTGCGTCAATTATGTCAACGTCTCATTTCCTAATTAATAATTTAAGAGTCATATGCTTTTGGTCAAAGCCATCCGTTGACTTAATGCAGAACCAACTTTAGAGGACATGTTACAAATTCTACTCGTTTCCACACCTATAATAATTTAGATTTAACGATTCACAACCTTACTACTTCTATATGGAAAGGATTAATTATCAGTTGTTTTCTTTTTCTTTTCTTTCCTTAAAATAGATGGCTCTAGTTGATAATTCGGCAATTTCACTTTTTAGTTATAGCGTTTTCATTTTTTCCTGCTTTTTTTGTGGAAAAAAGTGGTGTATCATGAATTAATCACAAAAATTGTTTTGTCAAAAAACAGCATGATAATATAGAATCAATGTCACTAGTTGTACATGCATATGTTCCCTCTAGTTTTGTCAATATATCGACCGGAAGCAGAAATCGCTTCTTCCATAGTTCTAGTGGTCCTATAAAAGCAAAGAATCGGACATTACATTGCTACAGCAATGATCATGAGTTGTCTTTCACTTTTCTAGATTTTTCAAACATGTAATTAGGAGACAAAAAGAGATCCAAATCTGGGAGCGCGCGCCCTTTCGGTAGCTACCATACCAACCCTGCTATCCTTCTATATGTTCGACTCAACAAATTTATCACTACGCACTACGTACTATATTTAGTAAGAAATTCAAAGACCCTTTGCTCTTCCCTCCTTTTTACTGCACAAAACCGTTCGATCAAAATGAATTTTTATTTTTTGCTAAATAGTTATAAATGACTTGATAATTTCAATTTTAATCGATCAATCAAATCCGATATACTTATTTAAGTTGCATAAATAATTAAATATTATTAAATGAATAAGATATATT
>JACEIK010008280.1:15753-35291 GCA_018107945.1 Datura stramonium
TTTAAAGAAGTTATATTTACGTTGGAAATTCAAATAATAATAGTAAAAAGGATATAATAATGAAGCTCTTTTTTTAGGACCTGAACTTTGATTATGACGCAAAAACCAAATATTGACTAGGACATTCTTTTTAGCAAGTAAATCAGTTGGCTAATACTACCGGCGGAATTGATTTATTTACGATTTGAAATAAATTTTTCTGATCTTTAGTGGTTGAAATTCCATATATCCAGTAAAAGATGTCGGTTTCAATTTTCAGCAAAGCTCTTTCAATATTCTTTCATCACCTTTCGTAATATTCACATATCACCTTAGTCATTTTGGAACAAACAGTTGGCTAATACTAGTGGCGGAATTCATTTATTTACCGTGCAATAAATTTCTGAGCTTTAGTAGTTGGCACTTCAAATTTGAATTTGCCATTGTCATTATTCTACTTTTCCATTGAAAAACAAATTAAGATTTTATTCGGACATTTATACGTACATACCATATTCGGAAATGCTCCCACTAGTTTATTACAACCAGGTTTGGAGTTGTTAGGAACCACGGCAATTCCAGATGTTTTCCTAATTTACTAAATGTAAAAGAATGGAATTCGAATTCTATCAATCGAATAGTAAAGTATGATTGAGCCATTTACAAAAATGTATAATATGGGGTGTCAATTTGGTTCTAAACGCATTAAGCAGTGTGAATGCTTGATATGTGCAAGCCAAATTGAACTAGTGCATACAGCTGTGCATTACTAGCGTAAGAGTTCTTTTCTTTACCTTGACAGCGCAATTCACTGTAGGCAGGTAGTTGACGTACGCTCGAGGTTGACTTTAATTCTTGAATGTCACGTGTTATCATGCTTGTCATTATAAATTACTAACAAATTATTTTGTATTTTCTTGTGCTCCGGTGAGAGGAAAATTTATTTTTTTTAAAAATAATAATAATAAGGTGTGAACTTAACTTTATACTTGAAGGACAATAATAAGAATACTTAATGTTACGTAGTAAAACGATTCAGAAATTAAGAAAAATAAGTTTTGGGTTTTGTAGCCCCACCTGAGAGGGGAGACCGGGGACGGCGAGATAAGTGGCCGACACACAGTAAGAGATGGGCCAGTGGCAGGGAGCAAATGGACCAGGGCACGGTCACCGTCGGTCCAAATTTCGGATGGGCTTATTTCTACTTCTACCCATTGTTGTCTTTGAGATTTTCTTGTTTGTATATGCATTCGCCTTCTCAACACACACACAACTGATACAAGTGTGATTTTCCCTTAATATAACATTAATTCAATATAATCATATGCTAATTTAGAGGGATGGAAAATGTCAGTAGGAGACCAGCAATACTTGTGCTTTCAGACATTTAAAACTAACGTATAAAAGAGCGAATATTAGATGGAGGAGGGTAGACATTAGTGCTACGCTGAAATCGCAAGTAAGTGTCTTTTAGTGCGCTTAGGTAACACGGAACTTTAAATGTCCTTAAATTACTATACATTAAACACTGGAATTCAACGGTGCTAAACGCGTCAAATTAGACATGTACTTAAAAAGAATTATTTGTTTAATTGAAAAGGAATTTAAGAGCTTAAGAGTCAAAGAGTATTATGGGTAGTTTGGCTGACGTGTTGTTTCTTTGATTGAGAAAACTCCTATATATAGCCATGGGATATGCCAGCAAATAGCAACAACAACATCTCCATCTCATTCTATCTATAAACTACAATCTCCAATTTGATCATTCTTTCCAAATCAAACTCTTCTTTTCAACGTTCTTCTTTCTCTCAAAAAAACTTCCAACTGATCGATTACTTGTTACGTCCACTCAACCTTTAATTTGTGACTGTATTTCTTTTTTAGCAACATATATATATATACATAAAGCCATAAACTTGTAACACCAGAGAAGATGAAGCTGCTGTCAGAGAAAGCCACGTGCAACTCTCACGGACAAGATTCTTCATACTTTTTAGGATGGCAGGAGTACGAAAAGAATCCATACGATGAAATTCAAAATCCTAAAGGAATCATCCAGATGGGTCTTGCTGAGAATCAGGTTAGAATAAACACTTTAAACCATTTCTGTTCCGCTCTTACAAATTCCCATCTCCAATTGTCGTCCTTCACATTCTTTCTTCTAACAATAGTGTTTATTTTTTTTTCCTTCGCAGCTATCTTTTGATTTATTAGAGTCATGGCTTGCACAAAACCCAGACGCAGCTGGGTTTAAGAGAAACGGAGAGTCAATATTCAGAGAACTTGCTCTGTTTCAAGATTACCATGGCCTTCCTGCTTTCAAGAATGTACGTGTTCCACTCCACTAACCTGTGAAGTATTATTATATAATTATGAATATATAAATATTACGTATGTGTGACATCATTATCTTACGTTGTTATTTTTATATTATAATGCAGGCAATGACAAAATTCATGTCAGAAATCAGAGGAAACAAAGTAAGCTTTGATTCGAACAAGCTCGTTCTCACAGCTGGTGCAACTTCCGCCAACGAGACACTTATATTTTGCCTCGCTGACCAAGGCGACGCTTTTCTCCTTCCTACCCCATACTATCCTGGGTAAGTGTCGATCTATTTCATTTTGTATGATACTATTTGAAAGTAAAATTTTAAATATAAAAGAGTGGTTTTCTTAAACATTGCGTAATGTACGTCTCTCTCATTTATGTGAATATATATTTAATTTGTTCTTTACTGATAGTCGTATTGCATTATGGAATGCAGATTCGACAGAGACCTCAAATGGAGAACTGGGGCAGAGATTGTGCCAATACACTGCGCAAGTTCAAATGGTTTCAGAATTACAGAGTCCGCTCTAGAAGAAGCTTATCTAGAAGCCAAAAAGCGCAACCTTAGAGTGAAAGGGGTTCTAGTGACCAACCCTTCAAATCCATTGGGCACAACACTAAGCCGAAACGAGCTTGAACTCCTTCTCACTTTCATCTACGAAAAAGGCATCCACCTCATCAGTGACGAGATCTATTCGGGGACTGTTTTTAACTCGCCAGGCTTCGTCAGTGTCATGGAAGTTCTAATTGAAAAGAACTACATGAAAACCGAAGTTTGGGAACGAGTTCACATTGTTTACAGTCTCTCCAAAGATCTCGGTCTCCCCGGTTTTCGCATCGGTGCAATTTACTCCAACGATGAGATGGTTGTCTCCGCGGCCACAAAAATGTCCAGTTTCGGATTAGTCTCTTCGCAAACTCAGTACCTTCTTTCATGCATGCTCTCAGACAAAAAGTTCACAAAGAAATACATCTCGGAAAATCAGAAGAGGCTAAAGAAACGACATGCAATGCTTGTTAAAGGCCTTCAAAATGCAGGTATTAACTGCCTTGAAAGCAATGCCGGTCTGTTTTGTTGGGTAGACATGAGGCATCTACTGAGCTCCAATACTTTCGACGCTGAAATGGACTTGTGGAAGAAGATAGTGTACGATGTGGGCCTAAACATTTCTCCAGGATCATCATGCCATTGTACCGAACCGGGCTGGTTTCGTGCATGTTTCGCTAACATGTCCGAAGATACGTTAAACTTAGCCATACGTCGTATCAAGGCTTTTGTCGAGTCCACTGCTACCAACACCAATAATCAAATTAGTCACCAGAATCAGCAACAATCTAACGCCAATTCAAAGAAGAAGTCATTCTCCAAATGGGTTTTTCGACTATCGTTTAACGACCGTCAAAGAGAACGATAGTCCTGCAAGTGTGAACATTCCCTTGTGTCCAGACGATTTTTTTACTCAATATTCAGATATTGAGTTCCCCAAATATTTTTTTGTATGATCAAAATACTTTTTTGTATTATTTTTCTTTCTTCTTTTTTTTTTTATGTAGAGGGTGCACTCTGTCCATGTGATGGACGAGCAGTGGGGTTTCATAATTTTTGTAATTAACATCTCGAAGATTGGATATCGGCACCAAATCTTCTTGAACTGTTCAAACTACAACACATTATATCATAAATCTTTCTTGAAATGTCCATTATTTACATCACATGAAGCTGGTGATGAGTATTCATATTTAAATTACATGCCTACTTGATCCATATATTTATTGTAGATTCCTCATGTTATGATAATACACAAATTAATTATAAGGTAGCAATTACATGCTAGAGGCGGAATTAACGGGAAAACAACGTGTCCTATCATGCCGACGTTATAGAAGTTGGACGTTGGCCGGTTTCTCAACTTATCAGTAATATTTTATTTTGTCAACCGACTTTTTCTCCTGTTGACAATATATACGTAGGAATGTGGAGGAGAAATATACGACGTTGTTTAGTCCGTAGAAGCAGCATTCCCGTATGTGGGTCCGACGTAGAAATAATAGTCAGAAGACAAATGTGTCTTTTATTGTCCTTCTTTGTGGAATATTTGTTAGGGTTTCCAATACCATTCTTTTTCTGGGTGTTGCAATGAGATAACACTGAACTCGTCTGAATTCTTGGACACAAAAAGAAACGAAAGAGAAAGAGTGGAAAAAATGGGAAAAGGGTGGAAGTAGATTGCTTGCAAGTAATTGCAAAGTTTCTGTGTTTTTGTAACTTTCTACTACTAGTAGTACTTTTCGTAGGTTTGAGTGTTGTGGTTAATGACTAGTACTCTCTCCTGTCTATTTTACACTTTGGTGTGTTTTTCACATCCACGCTCTAAAGAAAATATTAATTAAAAAGAAATTTAACTATTATTTTTTTAATTTCAATTTAAAAAAATGTCCTTAGCAACATGATGAGGAAAACTTTACTTTCCTAATAAATATTTTTTTATTAAAAAATAATATTTTTATTACGAAAATAATATTTTTTATTTAATATTTTTTATTTATAAATAAAAATATAATATTTTTTGACCAAATTATTAACAATGTATATTTTTAAACCATGACGACAAAAATATTTTTTGGACCAAATTATTAATAACAAATAAAAATACATATTAAAATATAATACAAAAATTATAAAATACAATAATTTAAAAATATTTTTAAAATAAAAATAAAAATTAATTATAAAAATAATTATTTATAATTTTCTAATAATGATGATAATTAAAAATAAGTGGGAGGGTGTATAAATGAGCGCTTCAAACTCTACGTTAACATTAGTTTCCCTTCTTGGTGTCAAATGCTGGTTCACAAAGATCGATTTTGAATGTAAAGCAAACTTCTATGGGAACATTATTTGATTCAAGAAAAGAATTGTACTCCTTGGATTAATGGGTATGGGGATCTTCACGTGTTTACTTGAGCACTACTAACTTTTGCGGCCTTCATATACTTTTTGAGTTTAGTTTAATGTAAAAATATTTAAATATTTATTAAGTAATTGTAAGTAACCTTTTTGATAAATTTGTGAATATAGTAATTTCGTAATAATGATAATTATTATACACGATTAGAAATTGTAAAAGGTATAAAAGTATTTTTAACTTTAGTGTATAATTTTACCCATTCTTCGCGTAGAAATGCTGCATTGATGTAAAAAATGTTTTGGGATTCATGACTGCTTATTAAAAATATGAAATTAATAAAAAAAAAAAAACCCCAAAAACAAAAAACAAACAATATAAAAAATATATAATTAATTTAAATTAATATGAAATTTTTATTATTTAGCTATAAAATTTATTCATTATTAATTTTTAATTTTTAATACTGTAAAAATGGCAAATGCAGGGTAAAATCCCATAAACATCAACAGTAATCTTACAAAAAATGAGTAATATATTTTCTATAATACTTTTAAGTCGTAAATGATTATATAATGATTAAAATATAATTGGGAATATATCTATCTCGTTTATCTAATCAATTAGTCACATAAAAATAACTATAAGTAAATTACATAATAATTAAGATTACTATAATCTAAAAATAAGGCACGTACGCACTATCATAAAGAATTATGGTATAATAATGGTCTGATGTTCTTTACTTCTTACCTGTATTAACTTGCGTATAAAAAGTTGAATATACGATTATGATTTCCTCGAATTGTATTCACTTTTCTTTATAAAATTTTTAAACTACATGAGACTTATTTTATACTTAATAAAATACCCTTCACCCTATCTTCTAAAACAGCAAAGTTAACATATGTGCAAAAATTCTACTTAATATAATTCTTTTTTATTGAAATCTTCCGTTAATTACCAAATATCTGACTCAAATTAGTACTATTGTACTGGACCACAGGAGCTGAATTTTTTCTGATTTTATATTGAGTCTTGATTGATAACTCTTTCTCACCCACCACGTTAGTTGAAATCATGTTACGCTTGACCGAATTTTTGTTTGTATATAATACAAATTTGATGATATGGTACTCACCAACAAATGAAAATTTCAAATAATCAATCATCTGAGTTTTATTTGTTTTGGGCCAATATTTGGGAGGAGAAATTATCATAACTAAATTAAGAGGTAGTGGTTAATAAAAAATATATGTGCGATCAGAATAATGCCTAATAAAATAGTTTTTCCCCGAATACTTATATATATATATATCTTTTGTATAAACTGTTTTCAAAGAATTTCTAGGAAGGTAGCAGTACCGCAGTTGATAAAATATGACTGAAAGAAAGAAAATAGACTATTTATGATACAGCAGGTGTAACACTTATAATTAGCCTTGAATTTTTTAAAATTTTTAATTAAATATAAACTTAATGGTTAGTTACTAGTTATGTTATATATATGAAGAGAAACGAAGTTCGAGTTAATTAATTTTTGGTTGTTCAACTAAGTATTTTCTAAAATACACTTTGTTCGTAAATATTGCCTCCATTAAGGTAATGTGCAGAAAGTTTGGATTTGATAGATTGACAGTTGCCTGTTGGAGAAATGTTCAACAATCTAAAGGTAAAAACAACAAACAAGTAAAAGAATAATTTGATCAAATTGGCGTAGTCTCTTTAGTTAAAGATGTAACTAATTTGAATTAGTGTCCCTAATTTAATTTGATAAGCAATTATCTACCCCAACAAGGATTAAAAGATCAAAGTAGATTCGCCTCTTTTTTCTTCTTTATTAGTGACACATAAGCATAATTTTTTGATAAATCATAATATGTTCTTTCACGCCTTTATTTTTCTTTACGTCTGGAAGGAAAA
This sequence comes from Datura stramonium, assembly GCA_018107945.1. Taxonomy (NCBI): domain Eukaryota; kingdom Viridiplantae; phylum Streptophyta; class Magnoliopsida; order Solanales; family Solanaceae; genus Datura; species Datura stramonium. The sequence continues at coordinate 22,896 of JACEIK010008280.1, forward strand.
GGATAAATTAACTGTGGAGCATCAAACGATACACCAGAAGAGAAAGGAACCAAGGTTAAATAATAATATTCACGTGTCAATGTCAATTATCTAAAACTTAAATTAGTTATCCATTTAAAAACGGAAAACCATCAAAGAAGGCAGTGTATATTTATGTTTGTAGGTTTCAATGCCAGAATAAAAATTTACTTAAAATATTAAAGCAAAAATAAGCATTCCTTGGAAAAAATTAAAGTACCAAACAAGAGACATACATATATATAGGCTTCAAGTTTATTTGGCGGAAAATATTTTCATGATAGCTAACGGAATTTGATCCAAGATCTATAATTAGTGTGGTACCTTATTTGACTATGATAACAAATAGCATCATAAACAGTAAGAGAGGATGTGCTGTACGACGAGAGAAAATATTTTCTGTAATACAATTTTTGGTTGTTTATTATGTAGCAGTTAGTGATATTTTATATAATTATTTTATAAGGCACTTAGATATATATTATAAGAGGTGGAGGAGAATGAATAATAGGAGTGGAAGATTAGACGATTGAATTTCCGTATGTTGCGTGGGACAATTTAACTGCTATCACAACTTCTTGCTTTTCCCACTTACTGTAAAGTTGGTTCTTCTCATTTCAAGAAACTGGAGCTTCCGAAAAAATAAGCTAAAACTTTAACTAACTACATAAAAAAAAATTAGAAAATATTTTCCCAGCGTGTAGTTAATTTAGGAGGTTCTACATTTACTTTTATATATCATGCACTGTAATATATATATATATATTAATGCATGTATGTATGCTTCAAAACTGTTTCAATTAGTGGGTTCAACATACACACAAATGACCCATAAGCACGAAATAAAAATTAAAAATTAAAAAAGAAAAAAAGAGGTCGAATATAATCAAAACAATGCGAGATTAGGAATATTCTTCAAAACAATCACGATGATCCCCAAAGCCATTAAGAATAGGTAGAAAAGCAGACCTGATTTGCCAAATAAATTAAAGCTTACACTTCACTTCCAAGTATTATATAATACTTAAATAAACAAATTTATAAAAATGGGATCTATATAATTTAAAATTATAATTTTTGTTTTTGCAGATTCTCCATTAATTCATGCAGCCAAGTCTATCTTGGTCCTTGATATTTCTGACTATGATGAGGTATAGGCAAACGAACAGAAGATTTAAATATAAATTAAAATAACGGAAGTAGATTTTTGGACTATTTCCATCTTTGTCATGTTGACTATTTCCATGTGGCCCAAAATAAAAAAAACAAAATGCCCAACATATACTATTATTCCTGTATTATTTTCAACCAAATAATTATAACTCATTCCATAACTGATACGGATTCTATACACACTGATCTACATCGAGCAACTACATGAGATTTGAAGAGAGGAAAAAGGCTACGAGATTTTGGACGGTCTGCAAAGTTCATATAAATTAACTAAGAACATACATTTTTATTAGATATAAACTTATACTTTTCCAGTTAATGACTGTGGTCATATAATAATCTGTGTCCTAGAAAAGGAGCCACAAAGTGAGAGAAAGCAGGTGAAAAAAGTTGCAAACGACGAAATTTCCAGCATTAACATTTGTATTGGAAATTATTTTACAACTTAACCAGCACACAGCCAAAAGTAAAGTAATTAGTCGACAAGCATGCCGCTTACAAAATGGCTTTGCGTGGACAGGTTTAAACATCCTAGACAAGAATTCCTTTGATTAATGGTAGTTGTTTATTGTTAATATGGATATTATTTACCAACAAATGTAGACAATAATCACTTTAGCTGACAAACCAAAAATTAAACTATAAAAATTAAGAGGTCATTTTCATGACAGTATGCAGAAAGTTAACTTACAAGGCTATACAAATCGTACTTAACTAGCTATAATCGAAAGCTACTCGATACTACCAGTTCACTGGAATTTGATATATTTTATAAAAATTGAAATATCTAAAATTAGGAATTAGAGATAGTAAGAGTTTAATTTTCTTAAGAAAGATAATTGAAAATATAAGAAATTGAGGCCTTATATTATCATACTTTAAAAGAGTGATAACATACGACGTTTTTTCTGAAATAGAATAAATATGTTACCAACGTCATCGATTTGCAGTGAAATAATGATCTAATATAAAGAACGTCAACAAATAATTTTTAATTATAAGTTTTATAAAGTTTGTATAATTCTAAATGTAAGGCATAATACATACACTTTAACTTAATTAACTGATAATTAAATACTTCATTCTTGAAAATGCACATCTAGACATATCAAATTGTGGACAACCGACGCCGATGTATGGTTCATAAATTTTAGAGGTGTTCAAATAATTATTTTATAAGTTGAAAGTGCTCAAATTTCATGTCACAAAAGAAAATCAGTGCTAGCGTTGGTTTCCAGTCACGCATTTTCTCAAAAGTTTCTGTCGCTAATAAGTTGATAACAATATTTATCTATCTATTATGATTTATGCCCAAATAAAATGGCAAGATTTTTTCACAATCAATAACATTTAAGAGTTTACTACTTTTACATTATACTTCAGTTGTGGGACTCATGGTCTCCTTGTTATTAACAGTCATATTATATGACAGTGAAGACGACAAAATTTTGATTGAATGGTATGTGGAGAGTCATGGGTTTCACACCCACATGAAGCAGCCTGCGGCACATGCAAAGGAACAGAAAAAACCTGCACAATAATCTCTATACAGCCACAGGTCGGGTATTTAGAGTTTTCCTCGTGCTTCATTCAACAAGCCTTCGCCATAAACAATATGTTGGCCTAATGAACATGACATTTTTGTCTCACCTAATAAATTATAACTACTCACCCCACCTCCCATACTTCTATATTACTTTAACTTTCTACAAAAATTGATTCCATATATTACTTGTGCTAAATGGGAATTTATATGTGAGATTATGAATAAATGAAAAGGGTCAGATGGATATATGAGAAAAATGTGGCACTGGATAAATACAAAAATCATATGTTATAACTTGATCTATGGATATCGTGAATTGCTACAAGGTAGGTGCTAATTAACTGGTCTCTGGAATCTCACATGTCATGGTTCCTTGAACCATAGGTTTTGCAAGGAGTGGAACTTAGCTATTCAACAATCATTTCTCCACTCTATTTTGTTTTATTAGTGGCAATCATTGAGAAAATATTGTGTAGTTTTACCAAATTTGATTACAAGATATAACCAGCTTGTAGCTCATAATTTATTGAAAATTGTTGGCAGTCTCAACTGTATGAATCATGGAGGATCGGCTTAAAAAATTTAAGATTATGCAGGTTGATTATTTTTGTTGCGCGCAGCATCAAGAGTGCATGCAAGTTGCAAATTATATATACTCTGTTTGTGTGCAGGCATGTATTTTACGTATTACTCCCTTCGTTCATCTTTATCATTCCAAAGATTAATAATAAACAGAATTATCACCCTTGAATATAACAAATTCAATGTTTGGAAATGACTATAAAAGTAATTAGGAACTAAGTGATGATTTTTTCAACCGCATAAATAAAAGTAGACATTTATTTTATACAATGATGGAAGGAGAAGTTTCAAATTATTTACATTTCTTTCATATAAAAAGAATGAGAAAAGTTATAGAATTCAAGTACAAAAACTAAAACAAGACAATTACATTAAAATCAAAATTTTTTGGCTATTTTAATTTTTTAGCATGCATCATATCATTTAGTATTCGTTTTATATCCCATAACTGAAAAATAGGGATTGTATAAATAAAATTAGTGAGTCAGTAATCAATAGAACTTGAATAAGTTGGACAAAGATCATATTTTTCCCGAGTTAGTTTGGTCACGACGAACGGAAAAGCTACTTGCCTACATGATGACTTATTTCATGACCTAGGAGAAACTAGTCTGACCAAAAAAGTGGCAAGAGGTAAATAAGGGCCACAATTTCTTGAGCACCTCAAATGCCAGATTCATGGAATACTGCGTTGAGTTAAAGATATTTTTATGGATCACCACATGACATTCAGCTTCCAATAAGATCCCCAAGAGATATGTTTTATAAAGAGATTAATTAATACACAATAATAATGGCATTGGAATTTGAAGCCTCGAACACCGCCCTTTCCTATATTATTGGGAGAAACTACCAAAATTTATTCCTAAATTCAAGTCTTAGGCACAGAAGCAAGAGAGAGGGGGTCTCACCTGTTTGTTTTGCAACAAACATCTGGGGCCAACCAGCTTGAGGCCAGTGGGCAAGCCCAATATTGAAGCTCGCCGAGTGTTTTTCATAACTTCTGTTACTACCATGTGATAGGCTTGGTCTTAGTAGCCCATTGGAGCTCAAGACGGATTAATGTTGGAACCCTATTAATGTTCAATACCAGGTGACTTGTTGAAACAAGTTGGGCTTATAACAAAATGGAGACGTCCATCTAGGCTTTCATCATAACTAGTGTATATTTGTGGTTGTGTTTGGTTTAATATAGGATGAAAGCCTAGAAAGACATTAGTATGTGCATGTATATGTCCGGCTGGTGTTTTTTTAATTTGTAAATTATAATTGCAATTGATTGCATAATAAATCGATTTGACTGATACAATAAATCAGATGATAATTTGTGTTATATTTAGTTACAACACTAGTTGACGGACCAAATAGCAAGATGTGATTTTTGGAAATTACAAATTATATTTTCATTGTTAAACAATTTTTGGTGGTATAAAGCTTCATGGTTATAAAACGTGGATGAATTATATTACACCACCTATTCTACTTTATGGATATTTAATAAGCATAAACCAATACTAAAAGTTAGGGGGGAAACGGTGATGGTGGAGTGGTTGTCAAAGCTTAGGCGAATTTAGTGCAATAATCACGGATCCACTGTTGTTTAATCATTTGAGATAATAAAACTCAGAGATCCTTTATTTTAAAGTTGTTTTTTGAAACTTATAGTTGTTCCCATGAGGCTTCACAATTTCTCACTTTATATCCAAAGTTATACAAGTATGCGCTCTTTGTTATTTTAATTTTCTATTCACCAACATCCAATTGTTACCGATTATTAGTATATGACAGGAGTCAACAAAAGGTAGAGATGGATTAAATAAGAATTGAAAAGATAATTAAATAGACATTCAGCTTTTTAGCTTTATGAAACTAGACCAAAAGGTGTCGAGATCGAGAATTAGATTAGAAGATTAGTATATAGTCAAGTACATCGCATGCCCGTTTGGTGGGAGAGGCAAATAAGCAAATTTCAATATTTTGTACTCTTTATATAAGTAGATTGCTCATTTCTCCTTATGGATGTGAAATTATTGACCGAACATATTAAATTATTATGTCTCTTTTATTATATTTCTGCTTGTCTTTTTATTTATCGTTTTTTTTGAGGTTTGCTTTGTTAGCTTCCATATGACACTCTATCTATTTTGGGTAATTAAATGTGAATTACCTAGTATCACTACTAATAAAAAATTACTGTTTTTTCATCCCACTAAAAATGTTAAGCGGCTATATTCCTATCGATATTTTGATTGAATGCCAGAAAAAAAAAAATAATGGTATTTTCAATGCAAATATCATGAAGCTTCTCACTATCTTAGTGGGAGAATCTCGTTCTCACCGCATCTTCTGGAAGGAAGTCCCATTTAGGAAATTTTGATTTGTTGGGGAAAATTTTTATGTTTAGTGGTAGTGTATGGCCATTATATCATAAACCACAAAGAATGTATTATGGGTTACTAAATCAAATTTAGTATAGTTTATGTAATTATTTTTCAGTCTTTTTTGGTTATAATGAAATTGTTGGAAAACTAGTCTAATTCCGAGTAGTATTTATAATTATATTAAAAAAAAACATAAATAACTTTAATAGACAATTTGCTATAATTGAGCATTATATGTTATTCACTCTCTGCTCAAAACGTTATTATTTTTCATAAATTGAGTCTTTGATGACCTGCAGCTGATATTGATTTTTAGGGGGAGGGGGTGATTGTGTAAATCAAAGTAAAATGTAATACTATACGAATTCTCTGGTGACCGGGTAAAAATTATAAAAGAACAGTTAGGTAACAATCCACATCAAAATGAGAAACAGATCCTACTCTTCAAGATAATAGGAAGAAATATGTATAACAATATGTCACTTCTTTCCTTGTGGAGTTCATAGTAGAAAAGTTATTCATAAAGATAGTAACAGTTTACCTCTGGTTTGACAAAGTAATTTATGTATACTACTTGCAAAGGACCAACTAAAAGAAATGTAACACCAGGTCAATGTTTTTGGTGTTTTTGTGCCTCACCCCCCTCTTTTCATCTGCCTTTGACTTCATTTCTTGGTTACACCAATCATGTAAGCCACACTGTACTTTACTTTTCAGTTTAGGAAAATATATCAACATCCCGTCAAAGAGCCGAGTGGAGGATGAAGAATTTTTGCCTAGTGAAAATCTTTGATCAAGTACAATTCTAAACCATGTGAGTGTACTATAAAAATTTAATCTATCCATTTATTATGTCGGCGTTTGGACGTGAATTTAAAATTATTGATTTGGGCAGAGATGGATTCGTTTCAAATTCTATTTTAGATATTTAACGCCAAAAGTTGTACTTTTTTAATAAATATAATAATTCTATAATTTGTAAAAACTATAAAATTTCTCAACTTTTATATACAATTTAACAAATGAGCAAACTATAGTTCATAAATAAAGTATCAAAATATTCTGAGATGTTGTATTAATAAATTGCATATCTTCATGCTTTTTTATAAATAAATGTTTGTCATCATTACGATATTGTATATAAACTTTCAAATACATATAATTTATAAAATACTGCTCCAATAAATCAAACAATAATAGTAATTAGTTATTCTTTGATATAATTTTTTCACATGGTACAGACAATTTTTTCAGATAAATCGTGAATTTTTTTTTTGTAAAATTTAAAATTATGATCTTCTTTTTTTTCAAAATATAAATAAATAGATTAAATTTTAAATTTTAAAAAATTTGAAATCACAAACTTAAAATTGAAATTCTACTTTTTAGATGAATTTGTGATTTAAAATCAAAATTTTAAATTGAGACTAAAGTTTAATTCAAATGTCATAACAAACAAAATTTTCAAATTAAAACATTACATTTGATCTTCAAATTACGACAGAGATCTAAAAATATAATTTTGTTGGATTCATCATATTTCCTCCAAATTACGTGGCCAAACTAACGGCATTAAGATTCCTCACATCAATTATGTTTGCATAACAGCCAATCTATTGCAACTTTAAAAAAAAGAAGCAACTATGTTTTGGATTGGAAAATATATAAACAAGTAACATACATAATTCTTTAAAAAAAGAAACTACAATTTCATTGGAGAATGGTACGCAAGAAAAGTGCCGCGTGACTGGCACTTTCTAATCAAAGAATGGGCAATGGGTCAGTATTCTCATGCAAAAGAGGCCTCCTTCCAACTTTATTTTGCTACGTGGGACTGCTTATTCTGCCTAAGAAAACAACTGACCAAATAAACTAAAGTTTGAAGATTGCGAAATGCACATGGAAAGCTAATTTTGGAGCGTGAATTTGGGTGTTAGGGCTCTTTCTAATTATATGAGCACATTCTACTTCCAATCGTTTTTATCTCAAGGATAAACACCACTAATAACAAAAGTAATTATTCCAAATAAAAAAATATATTTTAGTGTATGTCGGGCTAGAAAACTGGTTACTTAAAGAATATTGCAGTTTCTAAGAGAGGACAAACAAGTAGTACAATGGTGTTCATGCTGAAAGGCACTACTTGTGATACGATGACACTGAAATATTAGAAAGCGATAGTTTCACTAAAGGGTTGCTAACATGACTTTTATTACATATCTCAAAACTGAAGAATCAATCTCCGACATTTCAGTCTTTCTGTTCCTGCTAGAACAACATGACACGGACCTTATTATAAGCTCTTCCTCGGCTTGTTGTTATTTGTATTAATTGAACTCAACATAATACTAAGAAGAAACTGCCATTTATCAGATACCCTACATGCTAAAGCCAATCAAGTCTTGTCCAAAACTTCAAAGTACCTTTCCAACTTGCCTTTTCCAATGGAGATTTCTGAAAAATGCTTTTGTCGTAAGTCACACACTTCAAACTCTATGGACCATGTATTAAATTGATCAACTAAGGTCTGGTAATTAATTTATCAATCAAATATTACGTACAATGATGTAAACTAGCAGTACTGCAGGTCTCTATCTCTAGGATACGTACCTACCATACTCACAACAACCATATGAGCGCTAGTACAAAAGAAATCTAAGAAAACATTGCAGCAAAAAATATGTGCACATATATCGAGCAAATACAAAGAATTTTATACTGTAGTACTCAGTAATCAAGATATATGAAAGTGATAGTGGAAATCAAACATATCCCTAAAGTTCAGTGAAAAGGCACACTGAAAACTGGACTGAAACTAGAAAAAAGTTACATACATATATAGAGAGAGAGAGTACTATTTTATATATGGCTAAAATTAATGTTTTACTGTTTCAACAACCCCAGGTACCTTGGCTCTTCAAATACATAATAGGGTGATACGGTTTCAAATACTGACGGAGGGTAATTAACAAGAGGGCTCAATTCTTCCCAGCTTGTACTTTGATCTTGTGATGTGCTGCTATTGACCATTTCAAATACACTTTTATCTACTTGCTGAGAATGATCAGTAGTACTAGTACTGTTCAGCACGTCATCCAGCCCAACGGAATTAATGTAATTGTTATACTCTTGCAGACCGTTGCTGATAACGCCGTTGCTCGGGTAATAGCCACTGCTTATCACGGAAGAATTACAAGTATCGCCATTTACGGGATGATTCATCGATGCAAGCTGATTGGTGGAGCTTTCACACAATTGATCTTGAGAGAAATAAACTTGATCAGTACTGGAGTATTGAAAGTTGTGGCTGTTTGCACTGCTTTCTGCCATGTCGACACGATGATTTTGTGGAGGAATTAGCGTAGAGAAGAGTATTTGTTGTGGAGGCCAAGAATAATATGCATTATTGATAGCTTGATGAGTAGCAAAGAAATTATTTTCGTGTTCCTTCATCATCTCTAGCTTATTGTGATTGTATCCGTTCCGTGGCCGATGATCTTTTCGCTGCTTATTGCATAGTAGTAGTTTCTTCTTCAGCCTTGTATTCCAGTAGTTCTTGATATCATTATCCGTTCGCCCAGGTAATTGTGCAGCAATAATTGACCACCTTTGATATTGAAAAATTGTAACATGTTAACGAATTATCGATCAAAACTCTTAAATTACCTAATTGGAAGGGAATAAATTACTTGTACAATAGCCTTGAGTGTAACCCTAGAACTGAAAAATGAATGATGCATATATATGTACAAGTTATTACCTACTGCCAATACTCATATAGAGACTGCAGATTATGTTGTCTTCCTCGTCCGTGAACTCTCCGTGCTTGATGTTTGGTCGGAGATAATTCAGCCATCTAAGCCTACAACTCTTACCGCATCTCTTCAGACCTAATTAACCCACCATATTAAAAACAAGGTACGTGAAATATAAATTAAACCTCAATTTGTTCAAATAGAAACAAGATCATCCTATGAATTAAATGTTCGAATGCTAGTAGGACCTGCAACTATGATGATTACTTAGTATGTTTGAAGATATAATTAAGTAAAAAGGTATACCCTCTTTAACAATTTAAACTTTTAGATGAATTGATCACATGATCGTTACTCACCGACTTTCTGGGGAAGGGTAATCCAGTTACCACCAGTGCCATGTTGCTCGATATAGGCCTTGAGTTTGGAATCTTCTTCCGGTGACCATGGTCCTCTCTTGACATTGGCTTTGTCACAGCAAGGAGCTCTACCCATTAATTCGTTTGATCTCAAGTTCAGCGACAACTGCTTTCTCTGAATATTAATTAATCTCTTTATATTATATATTGATAGATAGAAGAGGGGAGAGAGTCAGAGAGTGAAGGGTAAAGATATATGGAGAGATGTACTATAATAGCTGGAGAAGGAGAGACATGGGGATGGGAATGATTACCGGCTTTTTCAATAAAGTGGAAATGGAAAAAAGAGACTAGTCTTTATTACAGATTAAAATAATAGGGCAATTTCAATGCCACAAGAGTTGTATCAAATGTTTTCTCATTGTCTTACTTTGTGTATCGGAATCTATATATATATACACACACACACCATCATGCAATTCATCATCCACCTTCTGTTCACACTCACAAATTAAATACATACACTCTCGATCTGGTCTCAATGTAAAGTAGTTAGATCCTGAACGTTCATATTTTTTGTTACTGTTCTCGTACACGGTACGTAAATAAAATACATATATAATTTATACGAATTTAACAGTGTATGCATAATGATCTAAAAATAATTAGCCCTCATTTATTGTATTATATTAAGATGGTAATTTGTTTAAATCTTGTGTTATATTAATAATTGTTGAAAGTTTTTAAAAAGTTGTTGAAAAGTAAGCTAGGAAGAAAAAAAATATTATCTAAAAAGTTATGAATTCAATTTTAAGCAAAAGGCCGAGAAAGGTATGTATTCTATCTTTCTTTCTTATTGTTTTATATATTTTTATCTTACTTTGTTGTTGAAACTAACAAAAAAGTTTCCCTACTCCCATATGTTTTCTTATTTTGCCTTTTCTATGTTTCTAGATCTCAAAAATCACCATCCAGCACCTCAATCCATCAAGTGCAAATCGATTCCCCTATGAAACTGAGCAGCAATTAAAAGTTATTCAAGAACGAAAGAAAGAGAGTGGCGACAAATCCGTAGGTTTCTAGTTACATATTACTTTCCTATAGAGTATTATTAATTACTTCCTCAGTTTATTTGTACTTGTTTATTATATTAAAAATAAATGTTCATTTTTATTTGTTCAATTTGAAAAAATCATAATCACTTTATTTCTAATTTACCTTATTATTAACTATAGTTATTTTTCAATACATTTTTCAAAGCATATTGAATTTATTATATTCATTATTTTATTTGTAACTTCTTAAAGGTGTTTTAAAATAATACTAGACAACTAAAAATGAACGGAGATAATAAGTTATAATTAGCAAATTTTCCCCTAACAATATCATAAGGGGCCAAATAGTAATATGTTGAATTTCCTTGGGGTCGTTTAGTTAATTTGGCCCCGTTCGCTTCAAACTCTAGCAGGAAAATTCCTTTGTTCGATAGGGGGATATTGCTTTCAAAGTCCTTTTTTGTCCCTATCATCATGAATATTTGAGGTACATCTATTGCCTCACACCCTATTAATTAAAAGGGACTTAGACATTTGATACAACTCAACGTGCGTAACACATGTATACACCCCATGCTCCTAGGATAATTAATCTTGGTAACTATAAATAATTAGAGAATCATTTGCTGATAATAAAACCTATTTACAACAAATAAATTGGGGCGACACAGATCTATCGATGATCAGATATAACAGTTGAGTCTCAATCTTTAAAGACAAGCCTAATAAGCTTGTAATAATATAATGTTCTCCACTTATCATTACGATATAATGAAAAATTAAAATTAAATATACACTCATAGTTACTAAAGGTTAATACTTTTAGTGCGTAACACATATATATACACAGGGTACGCGTGAATATTTACCTCCTATTGAGCTGCAACAACTTTTGTCTCCAAGCATACGGTACTTGTAAACACATTAAGAAACAGTTGCATGATGCTCTGTCTAGCTAGGCCTCTATTTTAGGAACAATAATAATCTGAGACAAGATAATGGAAGGAAGATACATCATAATCCTGTATATATGAATGACCATATCTCTTAGGCGAACGAAAAGGAATTTAGGATTAAAATACAGTTCCACTATCACATCTTATGCCAGAATTGCCGTCATCGAAATTGACCGTTGTTGCCCCTACTTTCCTATTGTTGCTGTGGTTATTTCCTGGACGTCGTCTTCAGCTTTCAAGTTTTAAATTTCAATAGTAAAAAGTGATTCATTTTTTTCAACGTAAGATCGAATATATATAATAAATAACTCAAAGTTACCAAAAAGTAATCTTGCTTTTCCCGCACCGTACGTCGGTATGGATGTTGATCTTCAAATTTGAAACAAGGGTAAAAAAGGTGTCTGGTTAAAGAAAAATTGGAGGTCGAATATCGCTGGCAAAAATAAATTCTACTTCTTCAATAAAATGCCAAGAGAAAGAAAAAGTTACTGCTCTCGAATAGTCATGCGACTCTGTCAAATGCAGAGGGAGAAATGTATGGCCATTTAACCTGTCAATGTACTATACTACT
>JACEIK010008280.1:40070-56228 GCA_018107945.1 Datura stramonium
GTATAAAAATATCACTTATACTGAAATAGTAAATAATTTTTGTTAAATATAAATTTATATTTTCGTATCAGTATATAACACAAGTTATGTCGCTTAATTCTGACAAAATTTATGTCGATAGAACAAAAAGTTCAATTCAGAACCTCAAAGTTACCTATAAAGATGTACGTGACTTAATTCCTACAAAATTTATTCTGATAGAGCAAAAGTTCAATTTTAAACCCACAAGTCATGCTATAAAAAACATAATGTACTTTCTAAAAAACTTACGACAATGGAAACAAAATTTCAATTTCAGAACCAACAAGTTGAGCCGCAAAAACGATAACTTAATACCTATAGAACTTATATCCAACGAGATAAAAGTTCTCTAAACTTATGCCTAACGAAATTAATTTATAAATAAGAGTACTTTTAATTTACAAATTTTTATTAAATGAACACCAAAGACAAAAATTGAATAACAAGAATAAAAATTGAACATTATTATATTCGAGGGTAAAAATTAAGTAAAAATTATGTGACATCTCTACCTTAAGACTAATATTACCACTACCACAAACATTATTAAATATTTACTTATAATAATACCAACAATTACCCATTTTACTATTAAAATTGTTCCTATTCCCTCCCTCCTTCTCCCCCTTTTTTTAGCCTAATTAAATACTAACAGATTATCACTACTTATGCTAGGGTGATACCCACGTATTTTTTTAATTATGAAATTATAATCCAACCTTACAAATTTCTTTTATTTTTCCTCTTTCTCCGAAAAGAGGATATATAGATGTGTTTTGTATTTTTATGATTTTTTTGTATATATCAAAGAATTTACCTATATAAGTATATATATCAAGTGTGTATTTTGCATCATTATTGTAATTTTTATGTTGTATGATTTTGTATTTACACTGTATCATCTATCTTTTTAAAAAAAAAAATGTTTTATATATTATTTGTGCGTTTATTGTATATCATGAAATAGAGGGTTTATTTTTTTGTTATAATTTTATGTTATAACTACTGATAGAAGTTTTTTAGCACATACCAAGTGTGTATTTATATCATTACTATATATTTTTTTATATGTAACATACAGAACAACGATCAAAAGAGAAGCAGCGACATCCCTCTCTGTAAGGTGGGAACGAGCGATGCCCTACTTAGTTTCGCAAGCCTTTGTCATTGTCAGTCAACTAAGTAGGGCCTGAGGCCCCCTGCGAATCCGTAAATCTGAGGAGCATGTCGCAACAAAAGGATGGTCCGGGTTACCTCAGAGATAGAGCCATTAGGCGAGAAAAAACAACCTAGTTAGTGCACTAACTCAAACCTAGTTCTTGCACGAAATGTCCTGCACGATGATAGGTAAATAAAGTTTACATAAAAATATATATTAAGTGTTTGTATTTTTTTTAAAAATATATTGAAGAGACTATATAAAACATATTTGTGAAAATAAGAGGTTGTTATGATATAAAAGATTATGAACAAATGAAGATGAAATAGNGTTAAATTTAAACATTAATTAAGAGATTATATTAATATTAAATTTGTATAGAATATTTAACTTATTTAATATTAGTTTAAAATATGATAATTTTAATAAATAATTAATTTGATAATTTTATGTATGAATGTAAATTTTTTCAAAATTAAAGACCATAGCTCCAAACTGAGCTACTCCAAAATAGTACTGGGCCTTTATAGTGGGGCCCATGCTGTAAAAGGTGTATACCCCCAGTTGGCCCGCTGAGGCAACTAGATCCGGTTCATCCACAGTCTATTCGAGTGATGGAAAACATGTTAGAATTAGTTGAGTTTAAACTTTATGGAAAGGGCTGATCCACTCGTTCTCCATTTTAAATATTTAAACTAGGGTTTAGTAAACCATAATACTAATTAATTTTTATGATTGGTCAAAAGTCTTATCGGATAGATCTGTAAAAAGCCTAGTCACCAAATATAACAAAGGAACATGGGGTTTTGAAACAGTCTTAGCAAAATACATTTGTTACTAATTTTTAACGCCGGAGCAAGGAGACTGAGCAGAGAGATAACACAAAAGATAAATGGAGAGCGCCGCCGTGTTTGCGGGGCTTCACCCTAATCCCGGTCACCATAATCACCTTCTTGGTCCATCACGAACTGCTATTAAGCTTCTTCCTCCTTCAATTGATAGAAGCCATTTTTGTCCTCTCCCTCTCAAGGTTTTTTCTTCCTTCAGCTATTCATATCTCTTTTTCTCGTATGTTTTGATTGAAAGTGATGATGTTTTATGGTTACGTGTGTGTTATGATGTTAGCGTATCTCTATGTTGTTTGATAAATCAGTGCATGCGTGAGGTTTTTGTGTGGATTGACTTTATTCGTGTAGATTTGGTTGATTTTATACGTTGAAATTTGTATTGCAGCTTCAGAAGCAGTCGCATTTTACTTCTTATATTGATAATAGTGCCACAAACAATGGAAATACATTTCACGTGGTCTCTCCTGCAAGGTATTTTGCTTTTCTTCGACTGCTTTTATTTCTTTTAGTTTTACGATTCATATGCCCTGCTCCTAAAGCATGTATACCAAATTGTTATGCTGTTGTTAATAATAATGATGAATTGTTGTAAAATATTTTAGACTGGTTGATTTTGGGGCAAGGAAATTGAAACAATATTATGTCATGAATTGTTGATACTGAGTTACTCTCTCCGTCCCAAATTAAGGGTCCCAGTTTAACTGGGCATGGAGTTTAAGAAACAAAGAGACACTTTTGAATGTTGTGGTCTTAAATTGAAGATGTGTGTAGTCCTTTAAAACTTGTGGCCTTAAACTTGCCATGTAGAATGTTGGAGTTCGAAAACTTACTAAAATAGAAAGAGACACGCATTTTGGGACAGACCAAAAAGGAAAGTAAGACACTTAAAATTGGGACCGATGGAGTATATTTTTTAGGGTCATGGCTGTTCCCCAGATGCATTATAGTTACCACATTGGGGCAGAACCAGGCAAAACATAGAAATTCATAGGTCTTGTGTGTTCCCAAGCTGCAATGAGATGACTACATCCTACATTACACAAAGATGCAACTTCTGTGTTGCCACATTTGCTTTCTTCGATATGATTTATTTGAGAGAGAGATTGGACTCGGAATATGCTATATCACTGTAGATGTCTAAGATTATACTTTTGTGAAGGGCAGAAATGCCTTAACATGTCAATAAACACTCTAATGGACAACGTTCATGGACTGTATTCATTCACATATAGAAAGAAATGTGATGTTTCCCATTCCGAGGCAAACCTTCCTTCTAGTGCAGTACCACCAGAATACATCAATTAAAAGGAAAAAACAACCTCATGTTAGAGCTTGCTGACTTAGATAAGTCAAATGCAGTTTCCTGTGGGTTGTAAAGTTCTTAATGTACAGATAACATATGAACCATGAAGTGGCTCTAGATCCTTTGCATTGATTGTTAATTTCTTCCCCAATAACTGATAAAAGCTCTGTCTTTATAACAGCAATGTAACAACTGAATTAGCCGACATCGATTGGGACAACCTTGGCTTTGGCTTTATGCCTACTGATTATATGTATAGCATGAAATGCTCTCAAGGTGAAAACTTTTCTAAGGGTGAATTACAGCGTTTTGGAAACATTGAGTTGAGTCCTTCTGCTGGAATATTAAATTATGGTCAGGTTAGTTTCCCCTTTTGTATTATGATGGTATCTGAAGAAACCTTTCTTAGTCCTAAATATATTTCTTGCTTGTTATTCATTTGAATGATTACAGTTTTACTTCATGTGTCAGACTCACTGAAAATGCTTGGAAATATTAATAGGGATTGTTCGAAGGTTTAAAAGCATATCGAAAACATGACGGCAATATATTGTTGTTTCGACCTGAGGAAAATGCAATGCGTTTGAAGATGGGTGCTGAACGTATGTGTATGCCTTCGCCGTCAGTTGAACAGTTTGTGGAAGCAGTGAAAGCCACTGTTTTAGCGAATGAAAGATGGGTAATATGTCCCTTCAATCTTCATAAGAAACTATATTACTGAATGACTTGTGCCCACTAAATTCATTTTCTTTGCTTACTTCAGATTCCTCCTCCAGGTAAAGGTTCATTATACATAAGACCGCTGCTTATGGGAAGTGGAGCTGTCCTTGGTCTTGCTCCAGCTCCTGAGTACACATTCCTGATTTATGTATCACCTGTTGGAAATTATTTTAAGGTATTTTCTCTGAATCCCTGCCATTTTTAGTCCATACTTCTTATTCTTTTGCTGTATCTCTCTTTTTAGTGCTTGCTTCTGCTAGTTAATTAATTATTTTAAGGTATTTCTTTATTAATTTGACAATTGCTGACTAAGTATCATGAGAAAAGCTAGAATTACAAGGTAAGAATGTATATTAGATCAGAATAATTATTTCTTATGAAGATATATTAGATTAGTCATTTGAATAACTTCAACTAGCTTTGAGATCTTGTACTTGAGTGTTGTGTACTACTTATCTAAACAAAGAAAAGAAACTTGAGTGTGTTATGTAAGTCTTGACATGATGGATTCTAGCATATGGGACTGCCAAGAGGAGAAGTTGTTAATGTGGAAAAGTTGAGTGTGGTATGTAAGTCTCAACAGCTGTTTATTGAAGAGGTTAAAACTTATCGAAAGCAATAGTATCTTTTTGAGAAGTTGTGAATGTGGAGAAGTTGACTGCAAGACAAAATCACAACCGAAAACACAAAATAGTTTGGTGTCCATGGTCCAGAATTTATTGTAGGCATGTTGTTGAACATGAAAACTCAAGTGTGCATGGTAGTCTCTTGCTATAAACTTTCATGTTTATGTTTCAGGCCTTTTGATAATCATATTGCACGGCAGGTCCCTCTCTCGGTTCACTCTTTCCCTTTTTTCTTTTTCCGCAGGAAGGTTTGGCACCAATAAATTTGGTAGTTGAGACTGAAATGCACCGTGCAACACCTGGCGGTACTGGAGGTGTCAAGACTATTGGAAATTATGCTGCAGTAAGCTAGCCTTATGGACCTTTAGTTTATTTAAGCATTCGTTGCATTACAAGTTTTATCTGCTGAACCCTTAATTGGAGCCTTAGTTGCATTTTCTTCTTAGAGGTTGATGAGAATAAACATCCGTGAGTTCCCAATTGAGCTTTTCTATCCCTTCTTTATGTCATCATCATCTCTGTCTTCACCAAGAAATACGATCAAATATTTTGCAATTAGCTTTCCCCTTACACTTCTATATCTAACAAGTTTATGAAGTCATTTTCTAGAATTGTTTGACTTCTTACGTAGTTGACCTAACTGGAGTCTATCTCATCCCTTCATGCTTCTTAAACTTTCACTCCATGTCATTAATTCACATGCATCAAAGGTGAAGGATGTTAGTCTAATATTTTTCTGGACATATGTAAAGAGAAATGAAAGATGGTCTCATGAGACGAAATGCTACTCGCACCCTCAACTAATTATTTTGATATTTTATCAAATCCGCCATCCTTGATGATTCCAAGTTTCATCTTTGGGTTATAAATGTAGGTTCTGAAGGCACAGAGTGCGGCTAAAGCAAAAGGCTATTCCGATGTTCTGTACCTTGATTGTGTTCAGAAAAGATATCTCGAAGAGGTTTCCTCTTGCAATGTCTTTATTGTGAAGGTATAAAGTTAAATGAATATTCTGTGTCCTCATTGTAAAATATTTTGCTAGTGGTGCTTGAATGAGAATGTGATACTGGTTTTATAGAAGGACAATATTAGAACTTTATTTTTGATAAAGATGAGACAGGAATTTCCTTTGGAAACTTATATTGCAAAAGAATACTTTTATGTCTTTTTATCTTTATTCTTTATGTACTGCTTATTAAACATGTGATTTTCTGCTTTTAGATGGATTTTTGTAACTTCTTAGCATTTCACTTTTCACTATATCTCTTTTCAGAAATCTTGCTTCTTGTATTTGAAAGATTAGCCATTGAGCATACATTCTTTTTAAAACTTAATTAAACTTGGTATCGTAGAAGATAATGTCTTATGGATATGTGAACTATTATTTTGTATATTTTGTAATCAATTTAAATTTTTTGGTAGTCTTAGAGAAGAATTTTTTCAATTTCACAGGACTTACTATTATTTTTTGTATATTCTGTGGGAAAAATCTTTTTCAAATATCTCAAAGATTTCACATGACTGACTATTATTTTGTTTATTTATTTGTTGCCGTACATGGATACTATGAGTTATTTGAAACAACCTTCTTAATTTTTTCTTTGGAAGTGTAAATGAATCTTCTTTACTTAAAAATGATGCCAAACGTTCATGTTAATGAAAACAACTAAGTATCATGTTTACAGGGTAATATGATAGTAACTCCTGCAATTAAAGGAACCATTCTACCTGGAATTACGCGAAAGAGTATAATCGACGTAGCTATTAGTCAAGGATTCCAGGTACCCAGTTTTTCTTCAACATAATATGCTTGGTGCTTATGCTAATGCTGGTTTAAATTCTTTATTTATTTATTTATTTAGTGATTTTGATATGAGAATTAAGATGTCAAGGTGCACACAAGTTGTCCCAATCACCACAAAAGAATTAAGATGTCGTTTGATAGTCATTAGTAAATTGACCAGTGTGATAAAAGTTATCATGGTATTGGGTTGTTATCCACCATTTCTGGGAGCATTTTTCCCCTGGTTGGTGGTATTAAAAAGCTAAATTGCTCTGATTATTTTCCCTCTAAATTAGGTGCCAGGACACCATTTTATCCTCCACTGTGGTTAGCATTGAGGGGATTTTTCTGAATTCTCTTCCTCTTAGCTCCAGCTATCCGCATCCTCACCACCATCTGGTCACCCCCGCTCACACAGAATCCTCCTTACCATCAGTGTCTTCTCCTTTGTCTTCCTTTTGTTGTGCCAGACTGCCAGTGCTGCCTCTCCTGATCTATCTTGGTCACCTTGCTTTCTGATCTCTGTTTGTTATCCTTCTTCCCATCACTATTCCTCTCTTTTTCTCTATTTTTTTTTCTGGGGTTCATGAATGTTCTCCTTTTTCTTCCCTTTTTTTGTGTGGTGGCAGTGGGGTGGGTGAGGGATGCTCTTTGTTCCTCTTCTGTAAGCCTTCTCTTTTCCATTTTTCCTTATTATTTTCCCAATGTGCCTCTGACCTTTGTTGATTTAAATTTTTTAATTCCAATCAAGAATCAAAACTTACTCTGTTACATTTGCGATAAACCATAGTCTAGAAGGCTCTGAAGCATTATTGTGCGTACAAAACCAAAAGCAGATATAATCGATTAGTGAAATGTATATCAGGGAAGATTTGTGTTTTCAAAGGGATAAGCATTAGTAATATTACAACTATGTCTCAATCCTAAGCAAGTTAGGTTGAATGGTATACAAGCATTAGAAATGTTGAGGATAAAATATTTGAATGAAGGGAGACATTCTCCATGGATTGTTGATGGTTGAATATCCTTCATGGAGAGCCATGTTTGCGGTAGATTAACTGTCTCATGTCGACACCTGGTATGCCAGTGTTTTTCTCATTATCGTTGATAAATTCATTTTAAAGAAAGAAGAAGACCTGCTTGAGCATCAAAACGTTTGACGGATTATTCTAATTTATGTTGAGAAGGATAGCGAATGGGCCCATTCTCCACTGAGTTTGGAACTGTTCGCCATTGACCATTGGGGATCTCTCAGTTATCAAAAGAAAAAGGTTGGGTTTTTCTACCTTGCCAGATTTAATCCGAGAGCACTAGGAAGATTAGGTTCCTGCAATATAATGACATTCACCTTATCATTAAGAATTGAATTTGGGAAAAGAATGTGATATCCACTGCTTTTTTTCCTTGTAGTCGGTATGCCTAATAGGGGCTTTAGTGTTGCATTACTATTATTCTGAGACCAGAATGCCAATGTGTAGGTTGAGGAACGACAGGTGTCTGTGGAAGAATTGCTTGATGCAGACGAAGTTTTCTGTACAGGAACTGCAGTGGTTGTATCTCCTGTAGGTAGCATTACTCATCAAGGGAGAAGGTATACATGTTTTATGATTTTATTTTACCCTGCTGTTGATGATGAACTAATGCATCAGTTGATGATTCCTTATTGTTTGAATATGTGGATCTAATATGTGTTCCCGCATTTATTTGCTGAAATATCAGTTCTTATTAGAGTTATTCGTGCAGGGTAACATATGGGAATGATGGTGTTGGTCTTGTGTCGCAGCAATTATACACTGCGCTTACTAGCCTGCAAATGGGACTCTCAGAGGATAAGATGGGTTGGATTGTTGAGCTCAAGTGAGCTCTCCAACCAAGGATAGTACTTTCTGTTGATGCAAAAATGTTTGACTTGGAAGTTTTCAGACACTTGTGATCCAGAGTTTATCCTTGATCATTCATCCCATGATGCGTGTCAAGTATATCTGTGTGTTTGATGTGTAACCATCATCTACAAAATAGTCCTTATTTCCACCCCAAATTTTGTGATTCTCTGTAGTAAAAATTTGTGATTTCGTCAGCGTAGTTGGTTGTTGCCTAAAGTCAATATGCTTTTAACTTGGGTTTTGAATAGCTAACCAACTAAGATTCCCTTATTAACACTAGGTTTCCGTAAATGTTAACAAAGCTCTTCCTGTACCTCTTTATGCAATTTACATTATCTTTTAATAATAGCCGGAATGTTCGCCTAAATAATAGTATAATGGACCTCACATTTTTGTAGGCGTTTGAGAGTAAAATATTGTAATATAGAAGAAAAGCATTATTTGAAAGAAAGTTGTGAAGGAATATTTAGAAGTTAGAAGTAGTATTTCGGCACGCAATTAAGTTGAAAAAGTGTAGAAGCTTTTGAGTGAAAATTTTCACTTGAGAAATTAGTCAAAATCACTTTCTCAAACTTGAAACTCATTTTAAAACTTCTTTTTGAAGAATCAATCAACCAAATGCTATTTTTATTGTTTTGGAAAAACTCGCAGCCAACAAAGGTAGAACATCCTCTCCCCTACCGAGAAAGCCATCTCCCTCATTCAACCCTGGATAGCCAAATAGTTTCTTATTACCTTCATAAGCTATTACAAACACGTGGATGAAAAATAGATTAACAGAATACTACAATGCCTCGGACTAGAAACTCAAGGAACCAGGGGAAGAGAAGCACAAGTAACTCATGATCCCCAAAATCTCACTTTAATTTTATCAAACACTACAAACCACTTTGATATTAATGTTTACTTACAACCACAGCTCTTTGATAAACATTGAACATTCACAACTGCTAAGGAGTAGCTATTCTTACCATTTACAAAATACTTGAGGGTATGAGTTAGCATGAGATATTTTACATGTTTGGGAAGCACATAACGAGTCACCAAACACGGCATACCACCAGTCACGATCAGTCGTTAGCTTGAAAATTGCTGTAGGAGGTCCCAAAAGTTTCAAATGAAAAATGCAAACAGCAAAATAGTCGAGGCTCAACTCTCATTTCTAGCAATCTCACTACTTCCTTGTAGCCCTAGTTCTTCGGGATCTCCCTTCCGGCTTCCCAATTTGATCCGATTCCAAGCCACCATTGTTCCCAACCTTCTGACCAATTTCCCCAGAGAGAGTCTCCTGCAGAAGTATTCTTTTATGATTCGCGTTGAACAGAACATGAAAAAAAAAGTATGTTGGGGTGAAGAAGGGGTGGGTTGGGGATGGAGGTAATTCAAAAGCTAAATCAGCAAACCGATACAACTAGAATAGCCTCTTCAATCCTTAGAAAGCAGGGTCTTTATCATACTTTCCTCCCCCTGTAAGTAGACCTAGTTTAACTGGGCGCATGCACGGGTATTAAACTGAGACTTGGAGTTCTATGATACTTCAATATGTGAGGGGGGCTATAAAAGTAGGAGAAACTAAAATATGTGAAAGATTCCAAATTTTCTTGGCTAGAAAATGAGCCCCACTACAACAACTTTACAGTTGGATATTACAAAGGTACTCCCTCCATCCATATTTATTTATCCATGTTTGACTTGGCACATCCTTTAAAAAGCAATATATAAAATAGTAATTTTACTATATCACCACTATTTATTAGTATGTCATCTAAATGTTGAGGAAATGAATAGTACTTAATAATAAGGGTAAAATAGGTATAAAATGGTAAACTATGTCTTGGTTTTCCAAACAATACATGTAAAAGTGGACATCTCTTTTTAGTGTAGTGGACAAGTAAAAACCTACGGAGGAGTATTTAATATCATAGGAAAAGTTCCCTTTCTAGGAGAGTGGACACAAATTTCAAACAACTCAAATAAGAATACAGGACAGATAACTGAGACGGATAAGTATGCACCTGACCACCTACTTTTAGTGCATACAACAAAATTAGACTTGCCCTCTCGAGCCACAAAGAAAACTCCCTTCCGTTCGTACTCCATATATTTTCTGACTCTATATATGTGGGCACCTGATTTCTATGAGGTTTCGCAATTGACATCTGTCAGTGCATCACATGTACACTGACAATAACGATACATGAACTGCCTCAGTTTTGCACAATTAGACCACTGAATAGTTATCAACAGTTTAAAAGCATAAAAGATAAAATAGAAAAGAAGCTAGGAAAACGAGCGCAGCAACAGCAAAAAAAATATCGGATACAGAAAAGAACAAAATAAGTTCTGAAACAGAGTATACCAGAGAATCAAGACAGAAGATTAACCCATCCATCACATACCTAACACTATCTAAAACTATATGCAGCACAAACACAGAAAATATTTCATAAATAAAATTAGAAAAGTGATAATTTCAAATCATCATGAAGATGACACAACAACTTCAACTGCTTGAACACTTAACTTTTAAGAGAATAGAGCTTACCGGACTTCCTTCCATGACTTTTTTTACATCGATTTCCGTCACTTCATGAACTGTAACAATTTTATCAATATACACAGTGGTTTCCTCTGCAGCAGTGGGAGTTAGGTCAGGTGGTACTTCCAGGTGTTCAACACCTGGTGCATCTGGTGCTGGTGATAATGGACTGAAAGAACCAGAAAATAAAGGAAGTCAACAAACCAATGTTCAATTTCTATTTAATGACATATAGAGGGGGAAGTGGGATACAGAAAAGTGTGCGCTACTCGACATATCAGTTATTAAGAGCAGAGAAATACCTCGATGCACCATTCTCAGTCAATTGAGATATAAAACCCCCATCTTCCCTCCGCCTTTTGTTACTTGGTGTACGATCAAGTAACGTATCAGCACATCTCTTAAGCCATGAGAAAGGAGTAGAGAGAGGGGAAGATGAATTTTCGTTCTCTCTCATGATAGTAGAAATATCTTTTGTAACACCATTATTACAATTCCCATCCACACCACAACCCAGAACTGATGCATGCTTTGAAAATCTTTTTGCAGAAGGTTTATGTTCATTGGATTGTAGACCAGAATGTAACTTATTGGTTGTGACAATACGATCTGGTATAATCTTAACATCCTCCAATTTCTTCAACTGCTCAATCTGAGCAACAATCTCCTCTCTATCAGCATGAAGTAATTCCCTTTGTTTCTCTAATTTTAGCCTTTGCACCTTAAGTTCTTCAATAGCATTATTTAGCTCTGCCCACTCCTTATCCCTTCTCTCACGATCCAAATTGATCTCTTTTCTCTCAGCATCTAGTTTCTTCAACTCCAAGCCAACATGCTCCAATTCCTTTTCCACACTCTCCCTGAGAGATGCAATATCCTGAAGTTCTCTTCTCTTATGTTCCTCAAATGCTTTCTCCTTTTCCTTTAGGTCAGTTTCTATTTCTTCACGCCGTCTTTCAAGGCGGTTCTCTAGCTCCTTTTTCTGCATCTCAACATCCAGCAAAAAGTTTTCGCGTTCTTTCTGATTTTTGTTAAACCATTCTGCACGTTCACTCGCAATCTCATACATGAAGGTTTCACGATCACGAGAAAGTGACTCCAGATTTTGCTTATATTCTTCTTGAATTGCATTTTTCTCTGCTTTCAGGCTGTCACGACTATCCTTAAGAAGCTTAGAAATGGCCAATTTCTCTTCAGCCACACGTTCAGCTTCCTTCTGCAACTCTTCTCTTTTCTCATCGATTACCTCCCACTCAGTCTCAAATTTAGACTTCTCTGCTTTCAACCGATCTGCCTCCTTTTCAATTTCTTCCTTCTCCGCTCTAATCATATCAATCTCTTGCTTTAGCCTTGTTTCCAGAATCAGCAACTCTTGAGTTTCATTTTTCATAGCCTCCACTTTTTCTTCCTCATGGTCGACACATTTTCTTTTTTCATCCAGCATTTTCAGAGACTTTTCAAGATCATTTCTCATTTTGTTGATCCCTTCCCTTTCTTGCTGCAGAACTGTTCTCTGCAACTCTACCTCTTTTTCAGCAGTTTGGAGGTTTCTTTCTTTTTCCTCAATTACATGTACTCTGTCTTCCAACTCTTTCTCCATCTCAGCTAGTGTTCTTGATTGCCTCTCCAAATCATATTCCTTGTCAGTAATTAGGTCCTCCCGATACTTAATATCCATATCTTTCAACTCCCAAGCCCGCTTCTTGGTCTGGATCTCATCTTCCACCAATTTCCGTTTTGTTTCCAACTCTGCCTCAATAGAAGATATCTTAGTTACTAATGTGACCTCCTGATTAGCCATAACCTGCTTAATGCCATCCTGCATGGTTCATCATAGTAAGAAGATAAAGGGATCTCAAAGTAAAGGATAAAAGCATTTTTTTTTGTGCCAAAACCTACATTCTCCTTGCTTTGCAGTTTCCCCTGTAATAGCAGTAGCTCTTCCTCTTTCTTGTTAAGTTCGTATTCCCTTTTGATTATGCCCTATGATATATACAGAAATTGCTTAAACGAATTCCTCAATATCTCATCAGGAAAAATCATATACATAATAAGCACAACATGGTGTAAACAGAGAGAAATAGGCTTACTTCTTCTCTTGCTGATAGAGACTTCAGTTTCAGCTCCAGATTGCATTTTTCCTCATTCAGGGATTTAACATCATTCTCCAAGTTTGATTTTTCATCCTCTAAGTCTTTCTCACGTCTGTTCAGTTCTTGAGATCTGTTAAATATAAAATCTTCTCTCTTATTGACCAAAGCCTGAGCATCAAGTAACTCTTCTTGAGACCGCTGTAGAGTTTTCAGTCTTTCAGAAAATGATTGTTTCTCCAGATGGATCTCTTTCTCTTTAGCTTCACAACTAACAGATCAAAGGAAAGCAAACTTAATCACGTGCATGAGGATAATAATAGCACAAGTGCCTCCATAGAGGATATCTTCTTTCCTACCTAAACTACCTAAAGATATGATCATTCTTCTGTTAGTTGAGAGGAACAACAAAATTGATCCTCTGGTGTGGAAAATATAACATAATTACATTTGTAAGTGTCAATAAACATGAATGCACTCAATCCCTTTTTTTAGGATAAGGTAGAAATTCTATTAACAAAAATTAGCACCGAGTTGGTAAAGAAAATAACCTTACAAAAAAAAAAAATACACCCAAAATATCTATAGATTTCATTCCTTTAATTTAAGCAACTAATCTATGAATCCAGTCAACAACAACAACATACCCATTGTAATCCCACAAGTGAAGTCAGGGGAAGGTAGGATGTACGTAGACCTTATCCTACTTTTATGAAATCCAGTCCACAGTCGAAACTATTTACAACAGTCTTTCTATGCCAAAAGTACATATTCATGAACTCCTAAATTTTACAGAAGACAAAAGTAAATTAATATCCTCAAGAAACATCCATAATTTCCTTCTAACCAGACTGTCCAAAATTCATAATGCAGTCAATCCTGAAAAT
The DNA here is from genome assembly GCA_018107945.1 of Datura stramonium. NCBI lineage: Eukaryota > Viridiplantae > Streptophyta > Magnoliopsida > Solanales > Solanaceae > Datura > Datura stramonium. Next base: position 53,930 of record JACEIK010008280.1, read on the forward strand.
CATATTTCAAAGAGGATAGCATCTTTTGTTCCTGACAACTGTGAAATCCGCTTTCTAATGTTCAAAATCTGGGGGATAATAGGCCCGTCCCTCTACTCTTTTCCACTTAAATAGTAGACTTGGTTAATAGCAGGATCAAATCCGTGATGTGGGTCAACCACACATCCCGGTTTGTACTCCTTTGCCACTGAACCAAAGTCCTGACGAGCTCAAAGTGAATAGCATCTTAATGAACAAGGTACAACACATGCAAGCAGTAAAACATGAAAGGTCTTTTGACAGCCTAACTACAACGGAAACATGAGCTCAGCACCCATCAAACCACACTACAAACAGAAGAAAGAACATCCTTGAAATAAACTTTAAGCACATACTCTGACTTGAATAATAATGTCTGTCTCCTAAGATCATCTTCTCGTGACTCAACTTCACGTAATTTTCTTTCTGCGGTACGATGATAAAGACTGGCTTCTGCTTCCAAAGATTCTGCTTTACGCAACTTTTCCTCCGCATCAGCGTACTTCTTCTGAGCATCCTCCATCATGCTTTGTGCTTCAGCCAATTTATTCTCAGATGCAACTTTTGCTTCAGCACATTCTGCTCGCATCTCATGCAACGCTTTCTCAATCTGTTTACAAGACATGTCAGCAAGATAGTGAAAGAACTTGGGGAAACAAATAAGCAGAGTAATCATACGTTTGCAACACATTCTTTCTCAATTCCAAGAACTTTCTTCAGATTAGCTTCAAGTTTCTTAGCTTCAGCCATATCAGAAAGACGTGCAGCTTGTTCACGCTTGTACAAGAGTTCAGCTGACTCAGAAGCTGCTTTAAATTGCTCATTCTTGGAAACCCACTCCTTCCTTTCCAGGATTAGAAGCCCCATCTGATATTGATGGTCGTACAGCTACATCCAGAATAGAGATGAATCATGAACAAACTTAGCAAATAAATAAAAAACATTCAGGTGCAATAGAGACAAAAACAGACAGTAGAAGTGTAGCTTTTTAGGATTGGTCTATCTGTTCGGTCAAATTTATATTCCTAAATGGGCAGAAAGAACATTACTAGAAGGGAACTTGGGCAAATTAAACTGTAGGTCTATTTAGTATGGAAGAAGATGGTTTCTATAAACAATGTTATCAGTGAAAATCATTTCAATTTCTACAATTTTAGTTAATCAAACACTGGAAACATTTTTCCTTGATGAAACCATTACCAAGAAAACATATTTGCTATAACAAACACACAACAATGCTAAAGCAGCATGAACAAAGACGATGTCCTGCTCATATTTATTTTTCCTACAAATGAAAAATTCAAACAAAGAAACATCAGCATTAAAAGCTAAGGATTTACCCTTTTGGCGTCTACTAAGAACAGAACTACCCCTCAATAAAATCAATGAGCACATATGACGATTCTATGACAGTAAAATCGACCCCCCAAAAAGGAAGGTACATCATAAACAATCAATAAGCTGCGCCTCAGTGACAAAACTAGTTGGTTCTACTACTTCTATTCAGGCTCATTTCATTTCAAAATGCAAATTAATGAGTCGCAAAGTGAACAGACCTCAGCTTCAAGTTTGGCAATATAGGCAATAAGAGCTGCCTTATCTCTGCGTTTAACGGAGTCCTCATCAAATCCAGCTTCACGGAGTCGCTTCCATATGACTTCATCTGTCAAAGGGGTTTTTGAAACCCTACCAGAAGCAGAAATAGGGGTCGGATTCACAGGAGTCAAAGCCATTCTCCCTGACCCAGGACTTGCCATTCTTGATTTCACAACACTAGTACAAAAGAGATATCCAAGATTTCACTTTTTTCTTGAGAAGTTGATCAATTTGCTGAGTTCTTGTGTTAATTATCGCTTCACAAGAACAATGGAGGTATATTGATGGTGGACGCCACACAAACTTTTTGTGCTTTCTTCTTTGCCTTTTTCTCTCTCTCTCTTTTCGCTCACTCTTTGCTTTGTTGGCTCTGATTCTCTCTCTCTCTCTCTCTCTCTCTATGCAAAGTGGACTTGGCTGCTCCACCGTTTGACGAGTTGGAATCGATTTGAACTCTTGAAAATTGTACTGGGTTTTTTGCTTCAACAAAGCTTCAGTGATAAGCTAAAGCGAACTTCAAAACGACAGCGTTTTATGGTAAACTTTAGGTCGAATTTACCGCTGAGTAGTTTAAAAAGGGAAGAGGAAATTGTATTACCTTAATTAGCAGCTAATTTTGAAATTTAAACCTCTGATTGCTTAGCTTAAAGTCATCATTCTAAGACTCTTGAGTCTTCTTTAAGGT
>JACEIK010008281.1:45242-63661 GCA_018107945.1 Datura stramonium
TAGGAATGCTCCCTGCTGCTAAATACCTCGGTATCTGAGGTTAATTTGGATTTGGACTACGTTTGACAGCGTAATCGAGCGATAATTTATAATTCCCTTCATACTATCTCTGTTCCTCGCGAGTTTACTGGAAATATCTGATGATTTAATGAATTGAAACCGAAGTGGGGCTTTATATACTTGTCCCTGATCAAGGCCAACGTGTCACGGAGCCAACACGGAGGCTCCACCTACGTGACATGCTGCCATCACAGAGGGGCTCTGCCCCGGCTCCTTCCACGATGGTTCGACAGGTTTCTCGTTCGATCTTTTCCCGGGCCTTTTTCTGGCATGTATGGCTTTCAAATACGCTTAATCAACATGCAAAAGGCCATCTATGTGTCGGGAATTTACAGGGTGTAACAATCACGAGGCTCATGGTTCTAGATATTCTATACATCCAGGTGCCACCATGATGTACCGTGACCTACAGGAAGTCTATTTGTGGAACGGCATGAAGAAGTACATAGCAGAGTTTGTGGCTAAGTGTCCGAATTATCAACAAGTGAAAGTGGAGCATCAAAGACCTGTAGGTGTACTTCAAGACATTAGTATCCCTACTTGGAAGTGGGAGGAAATCAATAGGACTTCATTACAGGGTTTCCTCATTCTCGTCAACAATATGACTCTATTTGGGTGGTTTTAGATAGGTTGATTCAGCGGAGGATTATGTTAAATTGTATATCCGGGAGTTAGTTAGGTTGCATGGAGTGCCCTTCTCCATCATATCAGATAGAGGTACTCAGTTTACCTCCCAGTTCTGGAGGTCGTTCCAGAAGGGACTTGGTACTCAGGTTAAGCTTAGCACAACTTTTCACCCGCAGACAGATGGTCAGGCGGAGTGGACCATCCATACTCCTGAGGACATGTTGAGAGCATGTGTGATTGATTTTAAAGGTAGTTGGGATGACCATCTACCTCTCATCGAGTTTGCATATAACAACAGCTATCATTCCAGCATTCAAATGGCTCCATTTGAGGCTCTTTATGGATGAAGGTGTAGATCGCCTATTATTTGGTTTGAAGTCAGTGAAGCCACATTGATAGGACAAAATTTTGTTCATAAGGGTATGGAGAAAGTCCAGCTTATAAAGCAAAAGGTTGAAAACAACTCAGAGTCGTCAAAAGTCTTGTGCTGATGTGAGGAGGAGAGAACTTGAAATTGAAGATCATGATTGGGTGTTTCTGAAGGTGTCTCCCATGAAGGGAGTGATGAGATTTTAAAAGAAGGGGAAACTTAGCCCCCGATATGTTGTCCCATACATAATTGTGTGACATGTTGTCAAGGCGGCCTATGAGTTGGAGTTTCCCTCAGAATTAGCTTCAGAACATCCAGTTTTCCCTGTATCACTCTTGAAGAAGTGCATTGGTGATCCGGCTGTGGTTGTTCTAGTGGAGAGCATACGCATGAAGGATAGCCTTAGTTGTGAGGAGATTTCGATCGAGATTCCTGATCGTCAGGTTAAGTTGAGGAACAAAGAGGTAGGAGGCTTTTAAGGGTTCTTAACCTATTCTAAGCCTTCACATTCCATGCATGCAAGATTAAGGAGTTATTGGAGATCAAGCTAGAGGATTCCTTAGGTTCTTCCTCAATTCACTTGGGTTTTCAAAGGAGATTGAGAAATCAAAGCACCCAGGTATGTAGGGTTATGAATCGGAGTTTTCCTTCACCCCCATGCCCAAATCCTCTTCTAAATTCATGAAAGTCAAGGTTGATGAATCTATGGGGGTTTTTTGTGTTTTATGAAATTCTCAAAATATCTATTATGGGTAAATTCTATTCATGTTTCTAATATTTCTTTAAGATTCATGGGCATGTTTTATGATTGTTTCAATTACAAACTATGATTTCAATTTTTTACCAATATGATGCTCAATTATGAAAGTTCGTGAAGTGTTGAGATTATGATCTATGTTTTCAAGTATGATGATATGTCTATGATAAAAGTATGATTTCAATTTACCCACATCTATATCCATGATTTTGACTATCAAGTCTATTTCAAAACATGTTTAAGTTTATGAAAGCCCATATAATAATGTTTGTTTCATAAGTTACTTAAATTTCATGTATTTTGCATACCACATGTTTTTGGAGTCTAGACTCCCACTTTTCAGCTTGTGGTATGGTTTGAGCCAAAGATCCTCATGTCATGTTTTCAAATTATGTATGAAATATTATGATTCAGCTTCGTCGGAAGACGATGGTTCAGCTTCGTTGAAAAATGATGAAGAGCATATGCATATTTTTGGGAGTAGTGTCTAGCACCGAGTAGGCTAAGGGTTCAGTTGACCTTATGCCTCAGAACTATGTGCTAATGTAGGTATGTTCAAATTCTTTGGGACCTACCTTGTGAGCTTTCCCTGCCCCTGAGGGGCCTTCAACTTTATACGATATCATGGCAGCGCCCTTAGCCCTGACAAGGCTTTGGACGGCTTTGCCCACTTGAGTGTAATAGACGGGACAACAAAAGCTCTATCGTGGGAATGTTGGTTATATGACTAGTCTACCATTGTTCCTTATGATTTAAATTATACATATTCATCAGTTATGATACTATGTTTTCAGCAGGTTGGACCCCATGTTTAATTTTATTATTGATTATCAGTTTCATCTTTGGGTCATTCGATTCAGTTATGATATTCAGCAAAATGCTAAATCATGTTTTCAGATAATAGCATGCAAGCCTTACTCTTAGAATCTTATGATGAAATATTCTATGATATGCATGATTCTAGTTTTACTTACCTTGCATACTTGGTACATTCAAGGTATTGACCACATACTCTGTGTTGTATCATTTGATGATACAGGCTCGGACGTTCAAGTTAAGTCCCACCGCTAGCCAGTTTCTCAAAGTTCCAGCATACCCAGCTCGTTGGTGAGTCCTCATACTTCGAGGATCTTATTACTATCTTGTTATCAGTATTCTCAGTTTTAGTTTATTTGTGAGTTAGTTGGGGTCTTGTCCCATCAACTCGTCAGATTGTAGAGGCTCATCACACATAGATCGTATTCAGTTTTGTATCAGTGTTATGTATTCCATTGTTCAGATGTTATTAGTTATTCAGACTTTTGCTAATTCAAATATTTATTTTTGCAAATATTTATGTTAAGCTTTAGTTGTCACATTCATGCCATGAGTTGACGTGGAGACCTTTATGGTTCTAGGTTCCGTGTCTCTATCCGAGCCTATGTTCGGGTCATGAAGGTCCCTAACTAGCTCATTAACAATCTGAAACTGAAAATTGCAACAATGCATCTAACTGAAGGTCCTCAATGAATGAGGACTCACCAATAGTTGGCTGAATTAAACTCTAATGACCGGGTAATGGAGAGACTGACCCTGAACGTCTGAGCCTGTATCATGAAATGATACAACATAGAGTATGCGGTCAGTACTTGCAACGTATTGAGTGTGAAAGTTAAATAAAATGGACTAATCAAAATACATAAGAGTTCATAAACAGCTCAAAATATGCAATGATAGTCATAACATAAACATGAGGCTCAAAATTTTCAGAACCATTCATAATCTAGTCATAATCATAATCATAAGAGAAAACTGATAAAAACATAACTTGACAAAAGTATCATAAACATGACAATACATAAATCATGAGAACCAATGGGAGGACTTGTCTTAACCGACACCATCATGATAGAATTTACATGATGCTCCAACTATCTCATCAAGTGCGCAAAGCCGTCCCAGGCTTGCCAGGCAAGGGACATAATGGCGTGATATCATTAATAGGGGCCTACCTAGAATCCATGAGCATAAACCTATGTTTGCACGTAGTTCTAAGACCACGGGGTTTACCTAAATGTCGAGCCTACTGGTGCTAGACATGGCTCTCAAAAGCATGCACATGGAGGCTCATATAGTAATCATGAGGTCATACATGATGTTCATAGTTAGATAAATCATAACATACTTGATCATACTTAAAATATACGATTAGCCATGATTTAGGGCCCGTGAGTCAGCCAAAATTATAAACTCATAAATCATGAAGAATATACATACGTGAAAAAATTACTATACTTGAAATTCACAAAAATTAATGAAGAGTACTTGAGGGAAATCATATTATAAATCATAAATCATAAATCATAATTTAGGGCTTAGGAGAATCAAAATCATAAATAGAATCATAAATTTTACTTTTTTGTGAAACTTGCATAATTGGGCATAATTTGATTAAAATTTGAATCCATGAATTAATAATTAAAATAGATATAAAATCTGCCCATAGATCTTAAAACATGATTTGAGACATGAAGGGAATTGACCCATAGATAAATCATAGAGAATTTTATAAAATGATGAATAAATCCCATAAGATCATGAACTTGGTCTAGAACTTAAATTCATAGAATTGAAGAGAATTTTGAGCATGAGAGTGAAAGGAACTCTCATTCATAGCTCTACATGCCTGGGAAATCTGATTCCACACTTATCCTTGAAAGCCAAAGGGAATTTGGAGGAGAATTGGAGGGTTTCAAGCTTTATCTTCAATGGGAAACTTCTACTCTTGCATGCATGGGAGTTAAATGAATTAGGATAGGCTAAACCCTCTTAAAATCCTCCCAATAGAGCTTAAAACGATCTAGTTTAGGACTTAGGAGCTTAGGAATTTCGAAAATGTCCTCAATAAAAAAATCTGGAAAATGGGGACTGCCAGTCATCACGAATATCACCACGAGTCTTATCATGAAGTAATGACTCATAGTTACCTCTCGTGTTCATCGCTGCCCCTCTCTACAACATCTATGAAACTCACCACGATTGCATATCACGACTCGTAGTGTCCTACCACGAGTAGTACTATCAGTCGTGACATCATCCCCTTCACTTGCCAATTCCAAACCCGACTTCCATCACGACTCGTGGTTACTTACTACGAGTCATACCATCATTTGTGAGATCATACCCTGGCACCACAAGGAAACTCATCACAACTCCTAACCATGAGTTGTACCTACACCTCACCACTCCTAACCACGACTCATATCTACACCCTCATGACTCGTGGTATGACTCATGGTCTGGACACCAACTTTAGAATTCCACCACGACTGAGACCACAACCCGTCACTTCCTATCACGACTCATACCACGAGTCGTTCTAGTGCTAAAAATTCAGATTTTCTGGAGAACTCATTTCTAATTATCCTATCTATTTCTTAGGAACTTTTGGAGTATTATAATATCTCTCCCTTGGGAACATTAATCCTTGAATGTGGGTAAATATATTGAATAACTGGGGAAAGGACCTTCCATCTCAAATACTGAACACTTGAAGTTGAAAACTGACGAAGTGACTGACTCTGGACTGAAACACTTGACTGAACTAAATTCGTGAATCATACATCTATACATTGACATACAGGAAACTAAGAGACATGAAACTAAATAAAGTACCAAGGAGGAAACTGGTACCTCAGCTGGAATTGAGCCAGAAGGGAAAAGATGTAGATATTTAGCCATCATATCTGCCTCGGCTCCCATCGTAGCTCCCTTAACATGTTGATTCCTCCACAAAACCTTTACTAAAGCTACCTCTTTGTTCCTCAACTTCCAAACCTAACGATCAAGAATTTCAACTAGTACCTCCTCATAGCTAATGCTATCCTTCACACCTATGCTCTCCACCGAAACAACCAAAGTCGGGTCACCAATGCACTTATTCAAAAGTGAAACATAGAAAACTGGATGTACTAAAGCCAACTCTAAGGGCAATTCTATTTCATTGGCCACCTTGCCAATGTGTCTCACAATCCTGTACGATCCAACATAGCAAGGACTAAGCTTCCCTTTCATCCCGAATCTCATCACTCCCTTTATGGGAGACACCTTCAGAAACACCCAATCATCAACTTCAAACTCAAGTTCCCTTCTTCTCACATCTGCATAGGAATTTTGATGACTCTGAGTTATTTTCAAGCTCTCCCTTATAAGATGAACTTTCTCTATATCCTAATGAACTAAATCCGACCCTATCAACGAAGCCTCAACTACTTAGAAGTAACCAATAAGCGATGTACATCTCCATTTATAAAGAGCCTCAAACGGAGCCATATGACTGCTGGAGTGGTAACTGTTGTTGTACGCAAACTCGATAAGGGGTAAATGGTCATCCCAACTACCTTTAAAATCAATCAACACGTTCTCAACATATCATAAAGAGTATGAATGGTCCACTCGGCCTGACGATCCATCTGTGGGTGAAAAGCTGTGCTAAGCTTGCCCTGAGTACCAAGTCAATTTTGAAATTACTTCCAAAAATGCGAGGTAAACTGAGTACCTCTATCTGATATGATAGACAAGGGAACTTCATGCAACCGAACCAATTCTAGAATGTATAATTTGGCATAATCCTCTACTGAATCTATTGTTTTGGCCAATAGAAAATGAGTTGCTTTAGTCAACTTGTCTACAATCACCCAAATCGAGTGATACTGTTGACGTGTGCCAATTCAGACACTTAGCCATAGACTTTGCAATGTCTTTCTTCATGTCGTTCCACCAATAGACTTCTTGTAGGTCATGATACATCTTGGTGGAACCTGGATGTATAGAATATTGTGAACCATGAGCTTCATGCAACATTTGATCTCTCAAGTCAACAACATCTGGAACATATGAACAATCCTGATATTGAAGCGCCCCATCTCCCCCTTGGGAAATGACCTCTACCTTCTAATTATGAACCTCTTCCTTTAACTAGGATTGGATCCTCATCTTGTCTAGACTTAAAGTCCATCACCAAAGAGGATTCTGAACCATTCTGAACAATCACACCACCATCTGTCGAGTCAACAAGGCGAACCCCTAAACGAACAAGCCTATGGACATCCTTCACCAAATCTTTCCTTTCCTCCTCCATATGAGACACACTCTTCATAGATAATCTTCTAAGAGCATCTGCCACTACATTGGCCTTGCCCAGATGATAAAGGACACTCATGTCATAGTCCTTGTGAAGATCTAACCACCTCATTTGTCGCAAATTCAGATCCTTTTGGGTAAACATATTTTGAAGACTCTTTTGGTTTGTAAACACACCCACATGGACCCCATACAAATAGTGCCTCCAACTCTTCAATGCAAATACCACTGCTACCAATTCTAGGTCATGCATTGGATAATTCTTCTCGTGAGTCTTGAGCTTTATAGAGGCATACACGATGACTTTGACATGCTGCATCAACACACAACCAAGTCCAACCCTAAAGGCATCACAATACACCACAAATCCATCTGTGCCCTCGGGTAAGGTTAATACTAGGGGCGAAGTGAGTCAAGTCTTTAATTCTTGAAAACTCTTATCACATATATCCGACCACTGAAATTTAACATTCTTTTGGGTCAACTTAGTCAACGATGATGAAATGGACAAAAATACCTCAATAAACCTCCTTTAGTAACCAGCCAAACCCAAGAAACTCCTGATATCTAAAGGATTAACTGGTCTCGGCCAATTCTTCACTGCTTCTATCTTTTGAGAGTCCACATGTATGCCGTCACTTGACACCACATGACCCAAAAATACAAATGAGTCCAACAAAAACTCATACTTGCTGAACTTAGCAAACAACTGGCAATCCTTGAGAGTCTGTAGCACAATCCTCAAATGAGCGGCATGCTCCTCCTCGCTCCTAGAGTATATGAGAATGTCATCTGTGAAGACAACCATAAACATATTTAAATAGGGCTTGAACACCCTATTCATCAAATCCATAAATGCTGCAGGAGCATTCGTTCATCCAAAAGACATAACTACAAACTAATAGTGACTATACCGAGTCATGAAGGTTGTCTTCGGGATGTCACTCTCCCTAATTCTGAGCTGGTGATAATCGGAACAGAGATCTATCTTTGAGAAGCACTTAGTACCCTGAAGTTGGCCAAATAAATCATCAATTCTAAGAAGAGGATACTTGTTCTTGATGGTAACTTTATTCAACTACCGATAGTCAATGCACATACAAAGAGAACCATCCTTCTTTTGAACAAACAGAATAGGTACACCCCATGGGGATTTGCTAGGTTTGATGAAACCCTTGTCCAAGAGATTATTTAGTTACCCTTTCAACTCCTTTAGCTCAACTGGAGCCATTCTATAAAGAGGAATAGATATGGGTTGCGTTTCGGGAAGAAGATCAATACCAAAGTCGATCTCTCATTGGGAGGAACTCCGGGTAGATCAGCTAGGAACACCTCCGGGTACTCACACACTATAGGAACTGACTAGAGAATCAGGGTCTCGGATATAGCATCATTAACCCGAACTAGATTGTACATGCAACCCTTAGATATCATATTTATGGCCTTAAGGTAGGAAATAAAGCGACCTACAGGCACAACTGAACTGCCCTTCCACTCTAGGACTCGCTCACCCAAAAATCATAACTCTACCCCACGGGTTCTACAATTCATGGAGGCATAACATGCATGCAACCAATCCATGCCAAAAATAGCATCAAAAACTTTCATGTCTAACTTTACTAAATCTACTAAGGTGACTTTCTGAGGGAAAGTGATAGGGTAATTTTAGGGCAATTTCTGTATACCCACCGAGTTATAATTGAGTCACCATCTGGAATAGAGACTGAGAAGGTTCTGATAGGATTTTGAGACTAACTCCAAAACTACTAGAAACATAGGGAGTCATAAAAGATAAGGCATCCCCTGGATCTAACAATGCATAAACATCAAAATGAAATACTCATACCATACCAGTAACTACATCTGGGGACACCTCCTGCTGCTGATGAGACACTAGGGCATAAAACCTTCTTTGTCACTGACCACCACCTGCACTAGTGGATGCACCCATGATGCACCCATTTGAGGAATATATGCTGCTAGAGCTGCTACTGAACTGGTAGTCTGAGTACAACCCCTTCCATCGCCCTACCTATCTAAAGGACACTCCAGGCGCATGTGCCCGGGTTTCCCATACCCAAAGAAAATATTTGATCTGACTAAGCATTATCCCATGTGGTTCTTACCACATCTTCCATAGGCTGGAAATTTGCGCTCCGCCGATGGGTTTATCTGTCCCCTCGAACTTGATGCCCTGCTCATCTAATCAACCTAAGATCTGGATGGAAAACTAATTGATGACGGTGCTGGGGCCGATGACCTCTATTTGGACTGCTTATGATGTCCATCATCTGACCTTTGCTAGGAGAACCTAAAACAATTTATCTTGGACCTCTTGGCCTCTCTCTCCCTTTCCCTCATATGAACTACCTCCATCTACTGGGCACACAAAACTAGTCAGAAGAAGTCGGTGTCCTAATATAGCATAGCGGTCCTGCAATCCTTTACCATGTAGTCCGCTACCCCGTTCACAAATCTGCTCACCTGGGCCCTCTAATTAGCCACCATCTCCGGCGTGTATCTAGACAAACAAATGAACTCTAGAGCTTACTCTTGAACCATCATGTTGTTCATCTCAGGTTCACAAACTCTACCTTGATTTCCCCCATCTCTCGGGGAAAGAGTTGGTCCAAGAATGCGGTTGAGAAACTCATCCCAACCAATGGGACCCGCTCCAACTCCTTGGCCATCCTTCTACTGTTTGTACCAAATATAAGCAACCCCTTTCAACTGACAGGAGGCTAGGTCTGCATACTCTACCCCCGTCACTCTCATAACTTGAGTGATCTTCTGAAGCTCCTCAATGAACTCATGTGGGTCTTCGTCCACTCTCGACCCAAGAAACTCAGGGGGTTTCATCCTGAGGAAGTCCTTAGCCTTAGAAACTGCTGCATTCCCATTATAGGAACATGAGCTATTGCCTGCTGGTTGACTTGAGCGGTCAATGCCTGTGCCAACATCTAGATGGCTGCCCTAAACACAGCATGGGAAACCTGTTGAGGCACAGGATCCTCTGGGGCTGGTGGGGCTTGATGGTGCCCATCTCCATTGCCATTATCATGGCCATTCCCATTTTCATTTGCATTCCTTCTTCAATTAACTCGGCATGGAGGCCTGATTCTGCAAATGCATATAGAACGAGTTAGAAGGATAGAGAGATATTTCATCGCATGATATAGATCATGAAAGAAGGGAAATTTCCTAAAACGCTTCATAGCCTCTTTATCATAAGTGTGGCAGGCTTCAAACCCATGAATAATTCTCTACATAATGCGACTTTTAGAAACCCTAAGATACAATGAACCTTTGCTCTGATACCACATTTTTCACGACCCGATCATAGGCCTGCATTGAGACACGGAACTTAGAATCATAAATGGCTCCAAGTTGACCCATGGAATAAGCATGATAACTAACTCAATATAATCAAGGTGGAAAGAAACTAAATTCTGAAATAGCAAAAGCATGAATATTAAGCATTTGAACCACGCAAATGCATAACACTAAATTTGAAACTGAATACAACACTATGTCTAAAAAGCCTCTACATACTGACGAGCTAATGGGACAAGAACCTAACTAGCTCACTCATAATCTGAAACTAAAAATAGAACCAATTAAACTAACCGAAGGTCCTTGAAGGATGAGGACTCACCAATAGTTGGCTGAACTGAGCTCTAATGATCGGCTAGCGGAGAGGCTGAGCTTGTATCATGAAAGGATATAACATAGAGTATGCGGTCAGCACTTGGTATGTACTGAGTATGCAAGGTAAATAAAATGGACTAATCAAAATACATAAGAGTTCATAAGAGTAAGACAATTCAAAACATGCAATGATAGTCATAACATAAACATGAGGCTCAAGATTTTTAGAACAATTCATAATCTAGTCATAATCATAATCATAAGATAAACCTGATAAAAACATAACTTGAGCCAAAGTATCATAAACATGAAAATGCATAAATCATGAGGAACAATGGGAGGACTCGTCTTAACCGACACCATCATGATAGAGCTTATATGATGCCCCAACTATCTCACTCAAGTGGGTAGAGCCGCCCAAGCTTGCCAGGCAAGGGACATACATGGTGTGATATAACTAATAGGGACCCACCTAGAGTACATGAGCATAAACCTATGTTGGCACATAGTTTTGAGACCACGGTGTTTACCTGAATACCGGGCCTACTTGGTGCTAGACACGACTCCCAAAAATATGCACATTGAGGCTCATATAGTAATCTTGAGGTCATACATGAAGTTCGTGGCTAGATAAGTCATAACATACTTGATCATACTTAAAATACACGATTAGACATGAATTAGGGCCCGTGAGTCAGTCAAAATCATTAACTCATAAATCATGAAAAACATACATTCTTGAGAAAATCACTATACCTGAAATTCACAAAAATTCATGAAGTATACTTGAAGAAAATCATATCATAAATCATAAATAATAATTTTGGGCCTAGGAGAATCAAAATCACAATAGAATCATAAATTTGACTTTTCATGAAACTTGCATAATTGGGCATAATTTGATTAAAATTTAAAATCATGAATTAATAATAAAAATAGGTATAAAATCTACCCATATATCTTAAAACATGATTTTAAATATGAAGATAATTGACCCATAGATAAATCATAGAGAATTTCACAAAATTAGGAATAAGCCCATAAGATCATGAACTTGATCTAGAACTTAAATTCATAAAATTAAAGAGAATTTTGAGTATGAAAGTGAAAGGAACTATCATTCATAGCCCTGCATACCTAGGAAATCTGATTCAATACTCTTCCTTGAAAGCCTAATAGAATTGGAGGAGAATTGGAGGGCTTCAAGCTTGATCTTCAAAGGAAAACTTCTACTCTTGCATGCATGGGAGTTGAATGAATTAGGATTGGATAAACCTCTTTAAATCCTCATAATAGAGCTTAAAACGATGTAGTTTTGGACTTAGGAGTATAGAAATTATGAAAACACCCTTATGAAAAACCTAGAAAATGGGGACTGCCAGTCATCACGACTCTTACCACGAGTCATACCATGAAGTAATGACTCATGGTTTTGTCTCGTGGTCACTGCTGCCCCTCCTTGCAGCATCTCTAAATCTCACCACGAATGCATATCACGACTTGCGGTGTCGTACCGTGAGTCATATTTTCAGTCATGACATCAGCCCCTTCTCCTGCAAATTCCTAACCACGACTTCCATCACGACTCGTGGTTACTTACTACGAGTCATACCATGACCCGTGATATCATACCTCAGCACCACAAGGAAACACATCACGACTCCTAACCACGAGTCATGCCAACACCTCATGATCGTGGTGTGTCTCGTGGTCTGGACATCTATTTCAGAATTCCACCACGATTGAGACCACGACTTTTCACTTCCTATCACGACTCGTTCTGGTGAAAAATTAAGATTTTTATACAAAACTCGTTTCTAGTTCTCCCATCTATTTCTTAGGAACTTTTGGGGTATTACATGAAAACTCCAAATTAGAGGTGTAGTTATCTTTCCATTTAATAACAAAGCGAGGCGAATTAGGTATATTTCTATCCTAACCGCGAATAAGCCTTAAAGACTAGAACACACTTCTTACATTTCTAGTTCTATCCTAGGTTTTGGTCTTTCGAGTTTTCCTACGATTAACAATTGGATTTCAATGGTGATCAAGCATTAAAATGATTAACAACAAGAATGCAAGAACTAGCAATAATGAAAACTTGATCCAAATAGAAATTAAGCAAATACAATCATGTTATGTGGCCTCAACCCTAGAAGAAGGGTTTTAACTGCTCATGCTAGTACAAGAATTCATCATAGTGTTTGAATTCATGTATTACAAGAATGGGAAAAGAATGAAAGAAAAGAACCCTAGAAAGAAGTCGGTAATGCTCCTTCCCTTGCTCCTCGTCTGTTCCTTAAAATAATACATGATATCCAATTAATCTGCTAAGTGTTCCTTTATAATTGTTGAAATTTGGCCTGTGGTGGACTGCCTCCATGAAACAGTGGCTATCACGGAGATTTTCCCTCCATGACACGCTGCCAAGGCACTGCTGCACTGCTTTGAGCAAGTGATGTTTTTCTTAGCGTGGCACGCTAGACAACACGTAAAAGTGCCTCCGTGAAATGCTACCAATGCAAATGCTCACTGTTTTATGGTCCCTTAACATCCCAACTTGCTTCCTTGCTCCGTGACATGGCTCTGAATGCCCCATTTCCTCTCTGTGGCACGTTGATGACTCAAAATTCCACTTTTTAGCTTGAATTCCAACCTACAACAAAGGCTAATCACACGCGTTAGTTCATGAACACCAGTTTAATCAAAATAAATGAGATTTTAATTAAAATAAGGTGTAAACATTACTAAAGATTTGGTATAAAATATCACTTGGGCATGTACATATGCCCAAGATCAATTAGTCAGGTCTGGATTACTTCTTATTTAGCTACTGTTATTACCTTTCCTCATGAGTCAAATCTTTGTTGGATCGATCTGTTTTAGTTTTTACTAGACTCTATTGATGGTTGCCTGAATATTTCAATTCTGCACAATATTAATCCAATTTGGTTGAGTTAGCTGAGGTAATTTTTTTAAGAATATTATATTAATAAAAGATTTTAAAGTAATCTGTAATGACTTAATTTGTGTAGTCGACTATCACTACACATGATTTAGAAGGTATTCTAGGGCACAATGGAGATAACTCGACCCTCTCCGGCAGCTCGACCTCTCTGAAGACTCGTCCCATGGTTAATAGGGTTTCTCAAAGTCTCTATTTCCATCTCAGGTAATGTATATTTTTTTGCATTCAGTTAGTTTTCATATTCTCAATTTAATTTCTTTAGGGAAGGCTTAGGTAATAACAAGGGTTAATCATTCATCTTTTGTTATTTTCCATGTTTACGTTTTCTTGTATCTCCAACATTTACAATTCTAAATCATGTTAGTATAAAACAGACCATTTGATTCTCCTGCCAATAATTTGAAGTAATGGTTTTACCCTATTCTTGTTCTATGAACAGGAAAAAAGTAGGAGTGCTCAATAGAAAAAAATCTTACAGCTAATTGCTTATATAATTCAAACTTAGAATGTATCTTAAACATTATGTATTCACCAATATTTGATGCTTAAACATATTATGTGTACTTACTTTATATTTGGTGCAAATTGTTGTAATGTCTTCCTTCTTCAAGTTTTTCAGTGGTTGAAGTACTTTGTTGGCTATTTCAATGGTATTTCTATAGCGATGACTAGCTCTATGTAGTTATGATTTTTCCTCTTGAATCTACTCTTTTTAGCTTATTAATAAGATCTGTTTCTTCTTATCTTGCTATTCGCTTCTGCTTGTGTTCCATTAATTAGGAATTATCAAAGCTAGAGTCGGACTAGTTTTGTTTATACCAAAAAAAATAACTAACTAAGCATAGAGTACTAACAACAGTGAGTCTTCATCCCAAATAATGCTTGACACATCCATCTCAATGGAAATGTTATGGGAGGAGTTCAATCTTTGAGTTTTTAACATCATAAGTTATTTTAGTGAATTCATGTCTGTAGTGTGCTAGATTTGGTCCACCATAAGCATTTAGATGACACCAAAACATAAAAAGAAAAGAATAATATCTTTCCTTTGGTAATATGGAAGATAGACTATATAGGATAAGGTGATAGTTGATTAGGGTGTCTTCAAAAGCTATTTATCAGTGAATAAATATTGAGCAACTTTTTTTCTTCTTTTTATTTCCATATCCCAGGTAAATTAAACTAAGTAGTAGCTCTTGAATTAGGCATGTCTTTGAAATAGTAGCCAAATGTAAATACAGGTTGTGCGTTTACAATATTTTATCATAGATTGTAAGTCTATAAAACTATAATTCATTAGAGTGAAATAATAGCCAAATATAAGTAGGAACTCTTGAACTAAAATATACATATTGAACTTTCTAAAAGCATTTTTACTTACAAAAAAATAGTGTTTCCACCAAACTACTATTTTTTGGTGATTATTGATGTTAGAAAATGCTTTTTGAGTCTTTTCTTTGTTTTTTGCTCTTTCAAACTTTGCTTCTTTAAGACAAATTCCTGAATATTTTACTAAAATGTCCATGGGTACAAATAGAGTTGAATTGATACAGAGAATTCATATGGTCAAACCGGACTAATGACTATTAATATTCGATGGTCGTGTCAAGGAAAGCATAGAATAATGTCAATCCCAACTCTTTCAATTATTTAAGTGAACTAGGTTCATATCTTATAAAAATCAATCCTGAACTTTTTACGAAGTAACCTCATTTTTTTGTTCTTAATATTTACGTGGTTTCTTCATATAGTGAACTCTCTCATAAAGTTAAAGTGATGGATGTTCAAGTTTCTGAAGCATACATGAATAGTCAATAAAAAATAGCATGGTATATTCAATTATATCTTGCAACCTATCTCCTACTACATTCTGTATTGTAATCAAAATAAAAGTGAAATAAGATTGTTTTGAGTTTCTAGTCATATTTTTGGCATCGATTTTGGTCCCAGCTCATTATTCATACAAACTTTTGTATGCAATCAGGAAGCTATAACTATATATGTTATCTACTATATGTCACGACCTGAACATAGGCTCAGATTAAGAAACAGGACACAAAACCCCGAGCGTCTCCAAGTCGACACATGGCATGAACATGACATCTGAATCCAACATAATCAAGAGGAATTCTAACATATATAATAAAGCGAAAATCTGGAAGTATCATAACATCTGAATATATAACACATGACTGAAACTGCATACATGCTATGTCTGAAAAGCCTCTACTACTGACGAGTTGATGGGACAAGACCCCAACTAACTCATTATAGTATGAAATTGAAGATACAAAATATAACTAGAAAGAAGGGCCCTCGAAAGATGAGGACTTACCAACTCTTGCTAGAAAGTGCTAATATTGCAGATCTGACTAATGAAGGACTGAGCTTGAATATCCGAGCTTGTATCATGAAATGATACATCATAGACTATGTGGTCAGTACGTGGATTGTACCGAGTATCTAAGGTAAGTAAAACCCCTAAGTAAGTAAAATCATAAATCATGCATATCATAAAAACATAATCAAGATAAGATTCTGAGAGTAAGGCTTGCATGCTATTTTCTAAAATCATGATCTGAACATAACTGAATATCATAACTAGATCGAATGATCCAAATATAGAAACTGATAAACATAAGTAAAACTAAACATTTGGGTCAAATCTGTTGAATACATAGTATCATGACTGATGAACATGCATAACTTAAATCATGAGAAATAATGGGAGACTCGTCATATAATCGACATTACCACGATAGAGCTTACGTGGTCCCAACTATTACACTCAATTGGGTAGAGCCGTCCAAATCCTTGCCCGGGGTAATGACGTTATCATAATATCAATATCAAGCTATAGGCCACTTAGGGGCAAGGGAAGCTCACAAGGGAGGTCCCAAATAATCTGAACATAGGGTTGACTGACCCTTAGCCTACTCAGTTCTAGACACTACTCCCAAAAATATGCATATGCTCTCCATCATTTTTCAATGAAGCTGAACCATTGTCTAGTGACAAAACTGACTCATAACATAATGCATAAATCTGAAATCATAACATGAGGAGCCTTAGACTAAAACCATATCACAAGCTGAAAATAGTAGGAGTTTAGACTCCAAAATACATGTGGTAGGCTAATACATGAACTTTAGATAAATCATGAAACATACTTGTTCATATGGGCTTTCCCAATACTTAAATATTCTTGACATAGGCTTAATTCATTTGAAAACATAGATATAGACATGGGTACTTTGAAATAATATTTTCTTTATATACATCTCATTATGCTTGAACACATACATCATAATCTGATCTATTCATGAACTTTCATGGCTGGGCATCATAATTTGTAAAACATGAAAACATAATTTGTAATTGAAAACATTGTGAAATTTGCCCATGAATCATAATTCAACTTTAGAATCATGTTTAGATCATACCCATGATTGATACGTAGAGAATTCACATGTTTGGTTAAAACCCCATAAATTCATCAACTAGAATTTCATGATTTGAAGAGGGATTGGGCATGGGTGTGGATGGATACACCCATTCATAACCCTACATTTCGGTAGAAATCTGATTTCACAACTCTCTTGAGAACCCAAAGGAGAATTGGGGAAGAACTTGATGAATCTAGGCTTGATCACCCTTAGGAGCTTCTAGACATGTATGCATGGAAGAGAATAGGCTTAGGATGAATTTACCCCTCTTAAAACACACCTTTCTGAGCTTAAAACGCGTAGTATAGGCCTTAGGAAGTTAGGAATTACGTAAAAACCCTTAACAAATTCGCAGGAAATTGCACACTACCAGTCTCAACGAGGGAATGGATGACTCGTGGTCTCAAGTCTTTTCCTGCTCTGGAAATATGCCTTTTGAGGGTCACCACGTGGGACACCATGACTCACGGTGTACCCAACGACTCGTTGTGACTAAGTCGTCCTCAACACTGCCCAAACTCCTTCCACCTTCAATAACTCTTGACCACAGCCCACACAAAAATCGTGCTGCTGACCAAGACTTGTGGTCACCTCAAAACCCAAAATTTCAACCAGTCATAAATCCTCCTCATAAGTCACTCAACGACTCATGGTGCACCCCACGGGTCATTAGACGACTCGTCCTGTAACCTGGTGCATAAAACTTTATTTTCTCCATTTCAACTCCCGAGTCTGATCTTAGGGTTTTTGGAGTATTACAAAATGTCCCCCTTGGGAATATTCATCCTTGAATGTGGAAAATCATACTGAAAATGTCACGCCCCGCCTTGGGGGGTATGACTGGCACCAGGTGCCCTAGTAGGACCTGGACTACCAACTGGTGAGCCTAAGGACATCTGGTGCCTGGCTAGCTCTACTCAGTTTTCTGGAAACAAAGGGCTATATAACGACTATAAATACAGCCTCCGGCCGACTAGGCCTAAAGCCACCTATGAAAATAACAACAGCTAACCAGAACATGCTCATAACAAGGAACCTATATGGGCCGACAAGGCCACCATGCTGTCTAGTCATCTGAAACTCAACATGAAAAGCACTGAATAACTACGTGACCGGCAAGGTCACCACAATTATCATACTATGGCCCCTCACGGGCAACATAACAGAAATACTAAACAACTATATCAGACTTCACGGCCTCACACGACCGGCTCAACTGACCACAGGGAGATAATATATACAATCTGCAAGCCTCTATGAGTACTGAAAGAAATGATCGGGACAGGGCCCGGAACTACCCATTCTGTACAACAAAGGAAAACTGAACTACACCTCAGAATATCAGGCTCCAGATGACAGGAGCTGATGACTCTACAGCTGGCTGGAATCACGAGGGATCGCCTCCTCGTCTATGAGTACCTG
>JACEIK010008282.1:15142-31508 GCA_018107945.1 Datura stramonium
ATTGTTATATATTAACTTTAAAATCAAATATTATATTAACAAATGTTTATCTTTTTTCGATTTTGAAAAGATTAAAAAATAAAATTATTTTCTATTTTATTAGAAATTCTTTTTATTGTTATCTACATAAAAATCAATGATCAATTATTATAATTTTATATATATGAAAATTAATGATGGGTTATACTATTTATATTAGGAAAATAATGTGTTTAAAAAATATATGTTTAGTAGGAAAATGATATTTTTGGACCAAACTATTAACAACAGGGGCATTTTTGAATCAAAACATTGATGATAATGCATTTTTGGACCAAACTATTAATGGAGGACACTTTTGTTTAATTTCACATAATTTAAGGACATTTTTGATCTGTTTCCCTTTATTTTATGATATTGTTATTTTGTGTTACACCTCATAAGTTTCTAATATTTATACGGCCTATTCATACATTGGTTAAGAGTTTTAGAGTATAATACGTATGAGAAAGGGCCCGAAAAAAGGTCGAACGAGAACGGAATCGGGATTTAAAAGTAGCAGGTCAGACGAGCTACCCAGAAGGGGAACGTGTCACCGACCATGCTCCTCCGCGATGGGCTCTGTGACACGGCCTTGAATTGGCGCGATAGGGTCCGTTGCACAGACCTCTGTCCACCGCCTCAATATATATAAGTTCCTCCCTTTGATTTCATTTCATTTTCCATGTATATAAACGACCAGAGAGGAGAGAACACAAGGAATTCAAGTAAATTTCCTCCGTTTACACTACGAAATGCTGTCCGAATCAAAATTAACTTCAGGTATTGAAGTTTAAGGCTGCAGGGAGCATTGCTACGAAGTTATTTTCACGAAATTCGCTAGGCAAATCGTAACCCCGCCGAGCTAAAGTTGTTGGAATTGTTCCAAATTAATTTCTATACGATCATAGGCTCCAAGTAAGTATTTTTCCCTTCTAGACTTTCAAGAAATTATGAGTTTTCGACCGTGATCCATTAAGTTGAAATATAGTTAATATTTATATATAAAGTTATCGTTTCAAGACGAATTTGGTATTGAAATTTGTCACTTTCTTCCTGTATAATGGTTACAGCAGGAAAGAGCTGGCAAATCCAAGTTGAAACTCGTCGGTTATTCGGGGAACAATAGCTAAGGTATGTAAGGTTTAACCCTCGGCAAGTTATTCTCTTTGTACAGTGTTACGACTTATGTTCTCGAGTAGAAATAACGATCTCATATGCTGCAAATAGTCGCTATTAGTAAATTATGATTAAACATGTTGTAGTTAACTATCGTCAGTATGTAAAGGTCAGATATGCTTTGATTAGCTGCTATCAGTAGACTACGGTTAAATAAGTTCTGGTTAGCTACTAAAAAATGTATATAGATTATACCGCAGTATCTCTCATTGAGGAAGAGCATGTTAAGTGTGTCACACGCTAGGAGCGTCATAGAAATTCCTTTGTTCTTCATTTCAATATGTTAGCAGAATCAGACGTTATATTGTCAGGCCTAGACCCTAGAAACTTGTAGACAGTTATTGGGACTGAGATAGTAAATTGAACAGCATAGGCGCAGCTAGGTGATATAGTAATCAAAACGGCGCCTGTATTGTTAGTAGAGTTCGTCAAGAGACCGTTGGCGTATCTTGACGCCTCCAGGGCCAGAATTATGTGAGTATGGCCGCACCCCAGAGTCAATGGCATCGGAGTTGCCTATAGAGTTGAAGGTCAGTCCGCTACATAGTGGCTATTGCCATTGACAGATAGTTTTAGTCGGCGTGGTGCTTATCGCACAAATCACTCAGGGCACCACCTTGGTTGTACCATCCTGATAGAACAGTAGATACCCTAAGGGGGGAAAGTTTTGTTAGTAGCTAGATACGGGGCCAACGCCCCAACTTACTCTTGTCAGATATCCAGGTACAGGTTGCCGGGAATGGCTAAGTCCAGATAAACACACTTACGAGGTTAGGAATCGCCCAAAGAAGGCTTATGAAATCTGAACAGACTCAGTTAGCGTCCAAGGGACTAGAACCACAGTTTTACAGTATTACCTCCAGACTAAGAGTTGTAATAAGCTACCTATGGGAGGTTAGGGCTGACTGTTCAGAAGCATATCCGACTAGTAGCAGCCCCACATTTGTTTCACGCAGAGGGAAAGCATACTAGAGTAAACCTATCATGGTCAGTTGTTATGAATAACATCGAGACGATAGTGACAACATAGTAACCCTCGTCAGAATCACCCTAGCTAGGTTGTTTATTCCTTACGACGTCTGGGCGTTAGATGTTATTGCCTATAGGGTCGTGCTTGTAGGGGCAGTATGATGTTCGAAACCATTTACTGAGGCTATAAGGGTCGTATTGAGTTCCATTTACTGAGGTTGTAAGGGCCATATTGAGTTCCATTTACTGAGGCTGTAAAGGCCGTATTGAGTTCCATTTATTGAGGCTGTAAAGGCCGTATTAAGTTCCATTTGCTGAGGCTGTAAGGGTCATATTGAGTTCCATTTACGAAGGCTGTAAGGGCCGTATTGAGTTCCATTTACTGAGGTTGTAAGGGCCGTATTGAGTTCCATTTATTGAGGCTCTAAGGGCCGTATTGAGTTCCATTCACTGAGGCTGTAAGGGTCGTATTGAGTTCTATCAGATTGAGGCTGCGAGAGCCACCTCGAGTTACAGTTTATGCAAAAATCCTTAATGGTCAGATAGTAAATGTGGACTTGGTTGTACTTTCCAGGGCTTATGGGGGCCCAGATAGGTTTTTCTGTATTGTTTGTACCTTCCAGGATTATGGGGACCACTTGTTTGTATTCTTGCCTGTCAGTTATAGTGAATTTGTAATCATACAGTCGTAGCTCACATACATGTAGCATTTTGTTAGATGCAGATTACGAATAAGCAAGCTTACAGGTTAATTTCCTGCCCTTCTCTTTCTATTTACTTCTAGCCTTTATCAGCTTATCTATTGCCTTACATATTCGGTGCACATTGTATTGACTCCCTCCCCTAGGCGCTGCATTACTTTCCTGTAGGTTTAGACAGACAGAGTTCAGGATCCTCAGTAACAGCTATTCAGAGTCAGCAGTTTGGCCAGCTCCTTTCATTCGAAGTTTCCAGGTTTTTGCAAGTGCAGTCTTTCGTTTGTACAACATCTGGGTTGGTCGGGGCCCTGTCTCGACCACTATTTGTATTCTTAGAGGTTGCAGGCTACAATTGTCAGTTAGTTAGCTGTTACTGGCCGTGTGGGGCCTAGTATAGCATCTAATTTCTATTTCAGTTATAACTAGATATCATGGTGGTCTGGTCGGCCCGCATAGGATTCCTTGTTATTGTTGTTGCTGGTTAGCTGGTTTCTTTTACAGGTAGCTATACGGCCTTGTCGGATGGAGACTGCATTTACAGGTGAGATATAGCCCATTGTTTTCTTGATTTGAGGAGCAAGCCTACACCAGGTGTGCCTAGGCTTAGTTAAGCTAGTTTAGATCCTAGTAGGCACTAGGTGCTAGTCATGCCTCCCAAGGTGGGGCATGACAAATTTGGTATCAGAGCAATTTATATCCTAGGAAATCTGCAAACCATGTCTAGTAGTGTATTGCTTATGAATGTGCTATGCACCGCATTCTATAATCAGGAGGCTACGAGGCATAATAGTATGGTTACCCTTTCTTCTTCTCTGATCGTGTTGTAGAGCCGAGTGGTACAGGGTTGAATCCCTAAGCTTTCATTGCTATGTATGTATAGGATAAGGTTCGATATTAGACAGACTCCATCCAGCCGCCAGTTAGCTGCAGTAGCAGGAAAGGGTACCAGTGCGATGCCATAGTTGGGGGGACAACCAGTTTGAGGACGAAGGCGAATGTCTTTTAATTTTCTTAGTATCTTCCTGGGGCACCAAGAATCTCATAAGGTAGTAGATATGCCAGCACTGTCCCCAGTTCTTTTTACAACCTCAGACTAGGAGTTCAGGAGTATAGCATATATACGAGTCAACTTAATTATTAGATATACAGGATCTGGCAAGGGTGACAGTTAACATTAGATTACCTAAAGGGTATGAAAAGAGAGGGAATTGCGGGATTCTTACCTCCAACCCTTCGAATGTTGTACAGTTCCATACTTCAATCCTATTGTGGTGAGAAATGGATATTCCCCCCTCCCATTTTTATTTTCAGTATAACAAAGAGCGTAAGAATTGAGGCGATGTTGCCTAGAGTAAATGGAAAAAGGAGGTTGGATTTGTTGACTCCGGAAAGTGTTAAGAAGTGATGGAGACCCCTAGCGTTCAAGTAAATTGTCTAGACCTTCACGGTAGTAAGGGAGAGCAAGTAAGACTACCAGTAGCACTCAAAGTACGTGTGAGAGTCTACAAGTGATAAACCCCTAACAATAGTAAAGCTTAGGTCATAATTAGGCCGATTTTGTCGCAGTGTGTTAATGACAATAGGATGTATCTGCAGAATAATGGCTATGGCCTTAGTTGGTTATGCTGAAGGACAAAAGATCATATGAATGAATTTGGCCCGAGTATGGGTCAGAACAATACAGGTCAATAGACTAGGTCAGTAATATCTTTGATAGTATGAGGCAGGGGGCACGAACCCCAGATCTCAGCTTATAGAAGTAAGGGGGAAGACATGAGTATCTAACTCTAGAAGGAAACAGAACCACCTCCAGGTTGAAGCAGATTGACAAAGCATGGGATCATCGCTGAAATATCGAGAAATAAGCATCGGGTTCACAGTTAAGAGGAAGTGGGTTGCAACCCAGAATGCTGCGATATTACCATCGATTGTGGAAGTGGAGGAGTGGTGACACAGAGATTTTAAATTGGTACAATCTAGAGACAAGGCCCAGTAGGAAGTTATTGGCCTTTAAGATAATGAGCGGCTAGGTCATAAGGCCCAAAGGTTGATTCTGTGTCCCAAAGGGGGCAGAACTTTGTTAGCAGACTCTAGCTAAGATGTATCATGTCTGTTACTTCCTCCACCCAGAGTTTAACAAAGATGCATTAGGTTGTAAGAGAGACCTACTGATGGCATGGGAAGAGGGAAGACATTGTTCGATCATAGCGTAGAGCTCCAATTGCCAGCCAAGGAAGGCTGGGCAGTAGGAAGGGGCAGACTAACTCAGGAGATACCCGTGCCTGAGCAAAAGCAGGGAGGAGCCAACCCATATATAGTTACAAGGACCCCTCCTACCAGGTGTAAATTGACCTCACTTGAGTTAGTGTGGAAAGGCTAACAAGGTCAATTCACGTTTTGCTAGGTGAGTTATATTTCAGCTAAAGGTTATGCCGAATTAAAAGCTTAAGAAGTAGTTCGGTTGCATAGAGCCCAAGTATCTAGTCAATTCTGGCATAAAGGCACAACGTATAGATAAGTTTTAGAAAGGCTTTCAGAACAGGTTGGGATGCATGATAAGTTGAGTATGACTCCTCGTCTCTAAACAAATGGCTAAGCAAAGCACTCGGTTCAGATGCCGGAGATCCTTTGTGCGTGGAGATGTATGCCCTCTATATGATGACTTGAAGTAGATAAATTAAGGTAGTGAACCAGGGCATATTATAACAGACAGATGGAAAAGTTTAAACTTATCATGGAATGGGTACCGATAGCTCAGGGTCGTCAAAAGTATTACCCTAACATACAACGTAGACAGTTAAGGATTAAAGCAGCGGCTGAGTATTCCTAAAAGCTTCACAATGAAGGGCGTTACGAGATTTGGAGAAGGGGCAAGTTTAGCCTTAGGTTCATTGGCCATATCGTATCTTCCCGGAAGCAGGCAAAAATGGCATATGGGCTAGAATTTCCTCCAGAACTGAAATTGGTCCATTCAGTCTTTTGGGTGTCAATATTGTGAAAACATATAAGAGACCCATCCCAAGTTGTGTCCCATTGAGGACGTTCAAATTATCGTGGAATTAACCTATAAAGAGGTTCCAGTGGCCATAGTAGATTAGTAAGTTCGAAGGTCGAGAACTTAAAGATGTAGCCTCAATTAAAATAAAGAAGAGATGACCTGGGAAGCTGAGGACTACATGAAACCCAGATACCCTCATTTATTTGGGGCTTAGTCCAAATTATGTAGTTAAGGTAAGTTATTGATCCAGTTGTTGTTTCATGATTTGTGCTATATATATATTGCTCAGTGGACTCCAGCCTTGTTGTGAAATAGTTGCTAAAGTATTATGTGAAGTGCCAGTGTTGGAATTTTTTGAGTTTCAGGATTTTCAGATAGTCCATATTATAGGGGAGACTCTGCCGAAATTTTTCAAGAATTGTAGTTAAAAGAGTTAGACTCCTGTAATCTAAAGTTAGACTCCTGTAATCTAAAGTTAACATTCGAGGACGAATGTTTCCAAGGGGGAAGGATGTTACACCCCGTAAGTTTCTAATATTTAGATGGTCTATTCGTACGTTGGTTAAGAGTTTTTGAGTACAATACGTACGAGAAAGGGCCCGGAAAAAGGTCGAACGAGTACGGCATCGGGATTGCAAAGTAGCAGGCCGGACGAGCTACTCAAAAGGGCAACGTGTCATGGACCATGCTCCTCCGTGATGGGCTCCGTGACACGACCTTGAATTTGCACGACAGGGTCCGTGCCACGGACCCCTGTCCACCGCCTCAATATATATAAGTTCCTCCCTTTGATTTCATTTCATTTTCCATGTATATAAACGACCAGAGAGGAGAGAACACAAGGAATTCAAGTAAATTTCCTCCGTTTACNTGGCCTACTCCTTGCCGACTTTCGCCCGTTGCTTCCGACTCCATTCCTTTCCTTCACCAACTTATAAATTAGTTCCTCAAAATCATTGAAACCTACAAAAAAAGGACCAATCATGTTGGTTTGCACATGTATTAACATTTATATAAAATGACATGAAAATGTATAAAATAACTTAGATAAAAAAGACTAATTTAGGTTATCAAGCGTCACTTGGGCATGCTATTTTGCCCGAGATCAAGGGACTCCAGGAAGATATTTGGAAAAGACGTTAGGAAATTCGCTAACAACTGAAACTGATTGAATAGTCGAGGTCACAAAAATGGAATCCCTAACCCCTATGCAAGTTTTAGATGCAACCTTTGAAATCATTTTTCTGGCCGTAAGGTAGGAAATAAACTGACCCTTAGACGCTGAAACACTATCCTTCCATTCTAAGACTGGCTCGTTAGAAAACTTAAACGTCACAACTCTAGTTCTACAGTTAACTGAGGCATAACAGGAATGTAACCAATCTATGCCAAGAATTAGGTTGAAGTCGACCATGTCTAGCTCTAGAGATCAACTGGAGTAACTTTACTCAACACTGAGACTGGGCAACTTCTATATACCCAGCTGGTTCTAACTGACTCACCGATTGGAGTAGAAACTGAACATGGTTCTGAGAGTACTTTCGGACTAATATCAAACTGAATAGTAATATATGGAGTCACGAAGGAAAGTGTGGCTCTTGGATCTATCAAGGCATACACATCAATATGGAAAAGGTGCAATACCCGTAACCACATCAGGTGAGTTCTCTTGATCCTTATGAGAAGACAAAGCATAGAAACAATTTTGGCGTTGCCCGCCACTTGTACCTAAAGTAGTGCCCTATTGAGCTGGACGACCTGCCGGGGTTACTGAGGTGGTAGATTGGGTCTTCCCCCGTCTTGCTGATGAACAATCTCTAAATCTATGACCCAGTAGGACACAACTGTAACAACCCTCCTTGCCTAAATGGCACTCTCCGGGGTGACTCTTGCCACATTTAGGGCAGGCTGGAAATGTGCTGCTTGTGGAGACGTGACTCTGGGACTGGGAGCTTGATGCTCCACCATTTCGATCCTTGCGGGATCAGAAAGAAGAGACACTGGCTGATGAGGTACTAGAGGTTTCTGCTACTGTTATGACCGACTACCCCCACCTAACCTCTACTGGCCATACTCAAACTGGCCTGTTCTGGCCTGCTATTTTTCCCTCTCTCTATCCTTCAACTTTTCTGCCTCTATCTGCTAAGCATGAATGATGAGACTGGAGAGGTCAATGTCTTTGATCACCATCGCGGTTATACATTCCTTAAGCACCAAGTCTGAAACTATATTAACGAACTTGAGAATATGAGCTCCCCACTTAGTAACCATTTCAGGAGCATATCTCGATAGTTGGATAAACTTCAGTGTATACTCCTCCACCATCAAGTTGTTCTTCCTCAGGTTCATGAATTGGACAACCTTAGCTTCCCTTAGCTCTCGAGGAAATAACCTATCTAAAAATGTCGTCAGAAACTCATCCTATTATATCTGTCCTGCTCCATTCGGCCTTCCCTCCTTCCACTACTAGTACCGGATCTGAGCCACCCGTTTCATCTAGTAGGCAGCCAATTTAGCACTCTCTATAGCAGTGACACCCATAATTTGGGTGATTTTATAGATCTCGTCCACGAACTCTTGTGGGTCTTCCTCTATCTTAGATCCATGAAAAGTGGGGGATTCATTCATGTGAAATCCTGGACTTAGGCCGCAACTGAAGACCCATTGGTATTGATGGGCACCACTTGCTGGTTCGCTTGGTTGGTCACGGCCTGAGCTAGCATCTGAATTGTGACCCTAAATTTAGCGGAGGACACCTGATCATCTTGAGGGCATGCTGGAGCTGGTGGGGTTGGTCGGTTAGCGTTCCCGGTCCTTCTCTTGTTTTCTCATTTTGGAGGATCTTTATCTGAAAAGAGTAGGGTACGGATTAGGAGGTTGTTTTTGAGATTACCTTAATGCACGATAAAGATTATGAACAAAAGGGAAAATTCCTAATAATGCCTTGTAGCCACCTCATCATAAGTGTGGCGCGCTTCACATGAAAAGGACTTTACTCGATGCGGCTTTCAGACATCCTAGAATACTCTAAACCTAGTGCTCTGATACCAAGTTTGTCATAACCCGAGTCTATACCCTGGACACGAAAAAGTACTTGGAACCACATGTGACCCCAAGCTAACCCATGACTTAACATCACACTGGTATACTGAATTAAATACAAGCGGAAGTTGTATAACATGATTGGATAACACTTTTCAAAAGAAAAGGATACATGTCTGATAAATACTGAACAAAATAGTGTCCGAAAGCCATCTAAGAACTGATGAGATGCTGGGACAAGCCCCTAACTAACTCGAAAAATATAAAAGCAATAAACTAAAATATAACTAAATCCTTGTCCTCGAATGAAGAGGACTCACCGATAGCTAATGCTGACGAAATCATCTGAAGGGAACTACTAACAATGTTGTGTATTAGAACTTACACCTGTATCATAATACGATACAAAATAGAAAATATGCATCAGTACTTTGATTGTACTGAGTATGCAAGATGTAAGTAAGAATAGTAGAAATACACGACTGAGCTGAAAACACTGAATATAACTGTAACACAGGTTCTATCTGAGAATCATAACTACATATTGAAATCTGAGTAACTGAGCTGAACTAAAAAATGTGACTGAGTAGTACGGTACTGTGGGAGAGACTATAACCAACATGTAACCATGTGAGCTAGATGTGGAGTCCGATGTATACACCCCATCAGTANTCGAAGAAGGCCCACTACACCTTGCCAGGGCATAGTAGCTGA
Organism: Datura stramonium; assembly: GCA_018107945.1. Classification (NCBI taxonomy): domain Eukaryota; kingdom Viridiplantae; phylum Streptophyta; class Magnoliopsida; order Solanales; family Solanaceae; genus Datura; species Datura stramonium. Next base: position 24,761 of record JACEIK010008282.1, read on the forward strand.
ATTGGGTGATTACTATCTAATGCCCATTCAGGCTAAAACCTATGTGGAAATGTAGTTCTAGGAACCCGAGTGCACTGAACCCCAGCCCACTGCGTGCTAAGTCCTACTTCACCTGAAAATTCTAATTGTGACTACTAGGCTGATAGCTAAAACTGATGTCCCAAGACTTGAGTTAGGAATACTTATATGGAAGTAGCCTAAGAGTTTGAAGGACTTGATAACTAAAACTAAGGGCTCTAAGACTGGCCAGATTTACTTTAGCTGAAAGCATCATAACCGTCTAAAGAACATCCTAACAACTGATAACTGAGGTTTTGAAGTTCTACTGACTCCTCGAGAGACTGAGTATAGTCAAACTGATCAGCTGACACTTTTATAAGATACTGAAAAGGCTAAGTACTGACTAAGACTGAATACTCAATAGATCATCTTTCAAATCAGACAACTGTTCATTCATGGTGATTAGAAGGGACCTATCAGAATCAAGCAATATTCATATCTGGATAATTATGCAAGACTCTCAAATTCACATTTTACAAACTAGGGCTAAAACATACACTTCAGGGAAAGAGATATCAACATATAGTATAAATAACAACAATCCTTAAGAATCATGAAAATTAAAACCATAAGGAAGTTCATATTCTAACTAAAATATAACCCTAGCATTTATACCAAAGGCTAGAACTGATAAAGATTTTAGGAAGGTTTTAGGGCACAAGGAAAGAGCAATTCCCTTGCTGAAATCCCACATACCTGGAGTAGAATTCCTTGGAAGAGATCTTGAGAATCTGAGAAGGAAACCTGAAAGCCCTAGCTTTTGCTCTAACAAAACTGTATGAGTACTTCGTACTTCTGCTATTTGATTTTGGGAAAGAATGAGGGAGAGGGTCAACTATTCCTCTAAAATCCCTCCTGAATAATCCTAATACGACGTAGTTTGGAAGTTAAGTAGATAGGGTTTTGCAAAATTTTCCTTGAAACACTTAATAAAATTCTGCCTATTAGGTGGTATGACTCAACCCACGAGTCATACCAGGCTCTGCGATCCATACCATCACTCATGGTTAGGGACCCTTCTCCAAGCCATTTCTCTAAAGTTTTCCACGGATTCCTACTATGACTCATACTAGAATCTTATGACTCGTACTAGAATCTGATGACTCATACTATGATTTGTATCTAAGTCCTAAGTATTCCTCTGACCCCCCTCACGGCCTATCCCACGGGTCGTACCACTATACCACGAGTTATAATCTGACTCATGGTTAGCCAGAATTTTCTTAGCCACAATTCTAAGTTATTCCACGACTGGTCAGTACGATTCGTACTAGGTTAGTAGGAGTCTTAACATGAAGTCATGGTTTCTCAAATCACTTTAAATAATCTTCTCCAACCTCATTCTACGAATCTTGGTACGGTTCGTACCTCCTATGTACAAGTCGTACTGTGACTCATATTGTGATTATTTTCTCGAATTTCTGCAGAATCAAATATTAAATCTCAAGGCTAGTCTTAGGAAGTTCTGGGGTGCTATATAAAGTTTATATATGTTCACAATCTAAGATGAAAATTGGACAAATCCATTGGTATGATTGTAGCAAAATATTAAATATAATTTACCTTGATTATGGTAATAGTATAATTCTAACTTCTTGTGATAGTACATTTTGTATGTATTGAACGGACCAAGTAGAGATAAGTATTTTATCTGACTTAATAAATAAATTCTCTAGATCTTTAAATGTACTTATACTTTTATTCTTAATATAATTATTATGATCAATGTAATTTTTTTGTTAGTTTGATCTATCAAAGGGTGAAGCTTGATCTTTTGTGGGTTAAAATATTCATGATATGTTGGATGACACAAATGACATTTGTGAAATAATAATTAATTGATGGTGACATTTTTCATATCTTTACAGATGGAATTCGTGTCTCGACCTTGAGATTGATGATACCCCTTTATGATTGCTTATAAGTTTTCATGTGAAAATCCTGCAAGTGAATTTTGTATCCCTCACATGAAATAAGTTAAGAGTTTGAATAAATGATTAAATTAATCATTGAATTAAATAGTCAGAAATTTAATTCAATTGATTGGTATCTGTAATCTTAATTCAATTAAATCGGTGGTCTCTGTTATGCCTGATCAATTAATGAACTTGGAAAGGAAGAAATCAATTTTCTAAAAGAAGTAAAATCCTACAAGATTTTGGTTTAAAATATATTGGTCTTCTAGAAGAAAAGTTCTACTATTACTTGGAGAGAATGATTCCTATACGTTTTGAGACTAGGGTTTTATCCCCTAAAACATGGTTATAAATAGGATATTCTTCCTCCATGAAATACGATGGAAGACTTTGACCTTTCTGAGATGTAGTACTTTCCCACACAAGTATTCCTTACCCGAAGATTTTTTAGGTTATAGTACAAGATCACAGACCTGGAAAATGCATTGGATGACTTGGGCAATAGCTTCAATAGGATTGATTCGTGATCACGCTTCAAGAGATAAGTATCAATTTTATGTTTGATTAAAATCTGTGTTTTATGCATTGTTTATATTACATGCAAATATGATCCTGAATTATTTACTTCCGATGCGTATGCTTGTATTCTAACAATTAATATCAGAGCCACCTTGCATCTAAATATATAACCTAAATAATACATATATTTCTGATTATATGTAGTTTTCTAATGATTTATAGTCTTGTCGGAAAATTATACGCATAGGTGTAAACACTTACCGTATTTTTCGTCGCTTGAAGACAAATAAATCTGTCTAGTAGTTCGTCCAGCAACTCTTTTATCCATATTACATATTATAATGTGCCTTCATTGAAGAATGATTAATGTTTCTTTTTGAGAGCTAATGAGTTGGGGCGGCTACGTCTCCTCTTACAGTAAGAGAAAATCCATGTCCTACTTTAATTTTACTTTGTCAAAACTCTTAAAACAAAAGGAGATGAGTTCATGATATGCACTTCGTGGAGTAAGTGGCGATGACAGCCACCGGTGCATCGTTGCATTATAAACTCTTCTTTTTTCCTTTTGTTGAATAATCGTATGAGTTTTGATTTATTAAATGTGTGTAATCCACATAATTTAAGACCTAATGATTGATAAAAAAATTACTTAGAGAAGAGATATTGATGTTTTCACCTAAAAGGAGAAAACATATCTTAGATTCTCAGGTGTATTAATTGAGAGGATAATTAATTGTAATAAGAATTTGTGAATCTTACCCAAAAGAAAGGACACAATGTATGTATTGTTCTCATTGATAATTAGGATAAGGAAAATCAAAATCATACTATTTTATTCCTTAACTCTGCCTAAAACGGTTATTTCGGATTTGGTCGAACGGTCATGAACTTCATGATTTCCGATTGACTTCAAATTTGATGAGTCTATCGAGAACAACCTGGTGAACAATGCTCACGGTTTTGTAGTATCAATGTCGTTTCTCCATTCTAAGGTCGTCCGTTTAGATAGGTTTTAGGCAGTTTGTTGGATTAAACTTTGATAAAGTCTAAATATACTATTCTTTATATCATTTTTATTTATGTTAAATCTGGCACATTCTTGTACATGATGATTTAATATAAGATGCTCACTGCTTTGTAGTATCAATGTCGTTTCTCCATTCTAAGGTCGTCCGTTTAGATAGGTTTGGGCAGCTTTTGTTGGATTAAACTTTGATAAAGTCTAAATATACTATTCTTTATATCATTTATTGGCAGCAACTGCACATTCTTGTACATGATGATTTAATATAGTTATATATGATAAGAGTGTAGACTTATATTATTTTTCTCAAATCGCCTAAAATGGTCAAGCCCAATATGGTTATGGATTTGGAGATCAAAATTTTATAAACTCGACACTTGAAATTTTCCATAAATGACCCACCGAAGATCATCGCTTTCCGGTGAATAACATCATGTTTTAGCCATTCGCAGTTGTTTTGATGGGTTTTGGACATTTTTCTATTTTCTCAAAAAATAAAAATTAAGAAAACATTATTTTTCAACCAAAGTGGTGATAGGGTTCAATCTCTATGGTCTCCATTGATATATAACAAGAATAATGAGTTTACATGGTGATATTGGTCTTCTTCCATCGATAGATCATTAAAAATACCATCAGGTGTTTCATCTCTAGTTATTGATAACTTGTATTAACTCTCCATCTCGAGTTACATGTTGAATCAATGGAACTAGGGATGGAAAATAATGATATATTCACCTTGGATTAAATTAATAATATACTCCCTCATCTATAGTTAATCATTATTTAATTTATATGTATAAATTCAACATCACATATGTATGTTGCATGAGTAGTTCTTTTCCATTGAAATTTACTATTCAAGATCTATGGATATATAGTGGTGTGTTTTGAATTTTAATATTCGATGATACATTACTTTAATTTATTTCACATGCATGTTATATTATTTGAATAAGAATTCATGATTAATAAATAGTCTCTGCTAAAGTGATCTATTTATTTGGGATCATTGAAGATTCTTATTTTATTTTCATGTGAAATTATATTATGCATGGATTGAGAATTATGATTAACTAAGACAGACATATAAAGGGGTGATTGATATTAATTCATATGGTAAGTTAGATAATAAATTTACGTATTGACTTTAGGTCTTCCTCCATATCGGATAAATATACTATGGATTGTCACTAGGTAAAATCACTAGTTATTGATAATAGTAATGAGTTTACATGTTGACATTGGTCTTCTTTCCCCATCAGATAGACGCATTGCGGTCAATTACTATATTTTTCGTCACTGGTTATTAATAACTTGTATTAACTCTCCAACCGAGTTACATGTTGGATCAATGGAACTAATGTTCAATAATTATATACAATTGACCAAAAGTAACAATTTACTCTCCATCTGAGTTGGTTTTATTTCTTTTTGAATTGTAGTAATCTTGCATAATTTATATACATGGCATGAGTAGTTTTTCCATCGAATTTTACTTTATATTAATGAATGCGGTCTGAATTTAATTATTCAGGTTATCAACTTATTATGATCTATTTAATATATTATATCTCAAATTTTCCATTGACTTATTAGGTCCACTTACTAATATTCAAGAATTTTTTTCTCAAAGATAAGATATTAATTTAGAACGCATTGTATATGTACCTTTTGTTAGACAGAATTTAATTTCAGTTTCTAAACAATTATGAATGGATATTCAGTTTATTATTCTTCTAACCTTTTGTGTTATTAAACTTGATAAAATTTTTATCTCTTGTGGTACATAAATGCGTGGAATCTTTTTATTAATATCTCTCTTGAACTGAGTAATATTAATTTGTCCCATAAAAATAAAATATTCTTTAATATTGAATGAAACTTATCTGGTCCACTAGTTTTTAAGTCATTTATTCTAGATAGGACTTCGAAGTTGGTTAACTGATGGACTTACGGGTTCATAGAAAGTGAAGACACTACCAACTTTTGAGTCCTATTTAGAAGGAAAAAAATGAACTAAAGTATATTCCTTTTAAAAGGAAATAGAGTTAGTGATGATAAATTTGAATTAATCCATTTCAATTTTTTTGGTCAAATTAGTATCTAGGAAAGAGATGATTTTGAGTATTCTGTGTCACTCATAAAAGATTACTCAAGATATTAATATATTTATTTGATGCTCCATAAGTCTGAATGCTTTGAAATAGTCAAGATATTTAAGGCAGATGAAAAAGCATCATGAAAAATATATTAAGTCACTGTGATTTGATTGTAGTGGTGAGTACCTCTTTGGAGAGTTTATTAATCACTTATTAGATAGATAAATTACAATTCAAAATTGTCTACATCTGGTACTCTATAATAGCTTGGTGTAGAAGAAATAAGGCTCTTATGGAGATGATAAGATTAACAATTGACTTATTCGATTTTTCTTTTTTCTTCTTTGGATATTTCTTTAAAACTCAAATTGCATTCTCAATTTAATTCCTTCTAAGTCAGTACCTTTGACACTTGTAGGACGGTGGATTTGACGTAACTCCGATCTGTGATATGTTCGTATCACATGTATTGAAAAGGAAAATAAATAAGTTGGAATTAAGAACGAATGTGTGAGAATTTATTGGATATCAAAAGAAAACGAAAGGAGATTTATTTCATTTTCCTAAAGAAAATAAGGTAATTGTTAATACAAAAATCATATTTCTAGAAAAGGACCAGTTAATAAATCACGTTCCTAAAAGTAAACTAGTTTTATAGAAACTAAGCAAAGAAATAACAAATGAGTCATCTAAAAATTCAGAAGTTCAAGAACATCTAACCGAGAAGTCAGAATTAACATTCTATTGCATTTAAGTAGTGGGAGAAACATCAATAGACGTAAGAAAATTTACTACCTCAAAGTAGTGGGAGTGATGTTGAGCAAATAAAACTATATGAAGCCATTAATATTTCAATATTGAAAGGTAATGAAGAAAATATTAAGACTCAAGAACATTATAGTGTAACAATAGTAGTGATAGTACGTAGTCGTAGTGGAAGAATGATATACGCTTCGGAGAGTTTCATGATAGAATCTCTGAAGATACTAATATAGAACTGGTCAATTATGATGAATCACTATTAGACAAAATTGTTGGGATGAGGAAGCACCACAACTAAAGTTTGATATGATAATAAATAATGAAAATACGTTGGACACAATATTTTACGTGGAAAACCCTCAAAT